>VDFB02271358.1:59949250-60040725 GCA_007258455.2 Sequoia sempervirens | reverse complement strand
AAATTGTTTTTTTTTGGTGAATGGGGGTTTTCCTTGGTCAAACCCTGTTTTGGTAATTAAACCTTGAATTGAAACAATGAAACATGAAAGAGGGAATGGAGAATGAACAAATCTATGTTACCAATCAACAAACCCTTGATAAAACTTGATAATGGAGGTCTACAACTTGCATGAAATGGATTCAATGGATGTGGGTTTTGATATTTGAATCTTTCTTGAAATAATGCTTTGAATACTTGACTTGATCTTGAAATCTACATCACAAAGTTAGCTCCAATAACATGCATGATGCAAGAAGAATTTGACATGATGATTGGATCTTGATTACTGCTATAAATTTTTGATATATCTACTCTTGAATGCTTTTGATCATCAAGTTTTCTGTTAGGATTAGACTTGAAAAATTATAGGATTGATTTGATAAAATAACCTTGTATTTATAGGTATGTATCCTTAATTTCCCAAAAATTAAACATTACAAGCTGACGTCAAAATATGAATTTAGGGACTTTAAAATACTGCCAAAAACATAATTCAAATTTAGGTCCAAAGGCTTAGGGAGGAACCATTCACCCACGGGAAAATAGGTCGTAGGTCCCTATCCCTAGAACACACATTGCTCAAGGTAAAGTGTTATGTTTAGGCATTAATTATTGTCGGGTTTCCCCTTCAGAAAATGTAATTAATTAGGCTTGTAGCTGCATAATAGGGCTTATTAAGGAATAATTAAGCTCAATTTAATTAGCAGGGCCCAAAAAAGTTTGAAAATGTAAAGAGATACATATTTCAACACTAAATTAAGGCATTATTAAGTCCATTTTAATTATGAGGGTCCAAACAAAGTGTAAAAATGTAAAGGGATAAATTTTTCTATACTACATTTAGCCCCCACTTTAGTGAGAGGATGACCTTGCATCAAACTCACACTAAAGTAGACAATCAAGAGAGGTTCAATTGTACAATTGTTGGAAAGATAAGATGAAAAGGATCAAAGAGAACAATCAAGCCCCCAAGATCTAAGATCTCATGGAAAAACCAATAAAAGCACAAAGATACACATGCCTATGTTAAACATATGTATGCAACAATGAAAAAGATACTTAATCATACAATTCCAAAGACTCAAAGAAAGAAAAAATAAAAAATAAAAATGTTTACAAGTGAAACCTATTGTTCACTATGCAAACAAAACTGCATGCTCACATGGGCTAGTGGAACACGTTGGCCACTAGGTGAGCCCCTAGGAAGTGTCCAATGAGAGAATCTTATTAGGCTCCCATACCCATGCCAAATTTATACCTCTGAAAACTTTGATAAGGCACCACACACAATATGAAACTTCGAGCATCATAAGTCTTAGCAAGTTGCATTATGCTAAACATCTATGAACAAACAAGGGTTTCAAGCTTCATAAGGTTTAGCAAGCTACATTATGCTAAAAACTTATGAAAAAACAAGAGTTCGAGCTCCATAAGGTTTAGCAAGCTGTATTATGCTGAAAAATTATGAACAAACAAGGGTTTCGAGCTTCATAAGGTTTAGCAAGATGCATTATGCTAAACACTTATGAACAAACAAGGGTTTGAGCTTCATAAGGTTTAGCAAGCTGCATTATGCTAAAAACTTATGAACAAGCAAAGGTTTGAGCTTCATAAGGTTTAGAAATTTGTATTATGCTAAACACTTATGAAAAAACAAGGGTTCGAGCTTCATAAGGTTTAGCAAGTTGCATTATGCTAAACAATTATGAACAAACAAGGGTTCGAGCTTCATAAGGCTTAGCAAGTTGCATTATGCTAAGCACTTATGAATAAACTACAAATAGAAATGTTCAAAGATGTTTTTCTTAGTTCATGTAAGTTCTCTACTTAGGGAACATTATGCCTAATGTATCCAATAGAGGACAAATCAAAGGATAAAAGATTCACAACTTAGGGAATGCAATGCATACCATCACCACTAAGAGGAAAGTAATATGCTAAGAAAGATCACGTTCTTGGAGAACATCAAACCCAATGACACAACTAGGAAGAAGACACATCACATGAGTTAAGAAGACCACACTATGAAACATGAAATATAGTCAAAAAAATTAAAATGATAATGTGAATGTATGCCCTCACTTTAAAGAAATTGCTAACACCATACTGTGAGCAATTACTTTAAAGTAGCAAATGATAAATGATAAGAAGATATGAGAGCTTACTTGGAAATCCCTATGTCAAGAATATGTTTCCAAATGAAGCTATGTCATGAAGAGGGGTTGCCCCCAAAATGAAATCCCAAAACATAGAAGGGATCCATGGATTTAGGGTCAACATATGTCTTTGCTACAATGATATTATAGAACTCGGAAACATCATCATTCCCCAAATAACTCATGAATCAAGGAAGAATGACACATAGAGATTGAAAACAAAGAAAAGATTTTGGGTCAACGTGGAAGAGACCTAAATGTCTCGACGCCTTGCATCATCCCCAAAAGGAAAACAAAAGACAAAAGAAAAGGTAAAGGTTACGACATATAGAGGAATTTAGGTACAAATAGAGGAATGAACATAAAGACATTCCAAATAGAATAGTACGGGGGATTGCATTATGCATATGCAATCACACAAAGAACATGGAAAGAAAAATAAAGAAAAGACTAGTACAACACATGTGATTCAACCTATAGCAGGTCATCTGCATCCCAATCTTATTCGATATATGCAAAAGGTAGATAGCTAGCCAAAGGGACAATGCCAAGTGTTGTACTAGGAGCATCACCAGGTTCAATGTGTGGCGAGTCACTCTTTTTAAGAGGATCATCATGGTTTTTATCATTTAAGCTCATGGAAGAGGAAAATAATAAATTCAACTCATTATGCACTTCCTCATCAATTTTAGCAATTGCATTGTCATCATCCAAGTTTATCACAACAGGGGGTCGAATATATCCATAGGAGATTTTTGTTCAAGTGTTTTTTATGTTGCGGTGAAGGTGTAGAATCATCACATGCATTGCTTGAGTTATTTATTTATCTTGTCTTTGTAAAAAACAAGCAATATCACGACATCTACGCCTACACTCTCTAGCATTTTAGTTTCTTCTTGTTCAATTTTCAAGTTGTGATTGTGTAGGAATGGGTTTATCAACCATAGGTTTCTTTTCTTCCCTTAAGGGAGGAATTGAAGGAACCATGGGAGGCTGTTCAACCACTGTCTCTTTAACTTTATAAACTTGTTTGATTTTAGGAGGGACAATGGGACTCATATCACTCAGTCTCTTGTAGGAAATAGGTGGAGGATTCATAGTTGGATTGGCTTGGGTACTTGGAAGGGATTTTGGTTTAATCTTGGTTTCATCAATGATAGGAGGTTGAATCATAGGTTGAGGTATTTTGCTAAGGGAAAGTTCTGCTATGCACTTTTCCTTAAACTTTTGATAGGATTTGAAAAAGAATTCCTCACGAGGCTTAATAGGTTCCATAGGTTTGGGCCAAAATAAATCCAATGAGAAATTACCATGGGAAGACACTGGACTAAAGCCACTATGGTGCACAGTAAAGATATCATTACCAAATGGAAACTTTAAACATTTATGCACTACCAAAGGGACGACATTCATGGAGAAAAGCCATGGATAGCCTAACTTCACACAAAATTGGTCTGACAACGAGATGATGTAGAATGAGACACTGAATTTTTTCAGTCCAACTTTCAAAGGTAGATTTATTGAACCTATTGTAGGGAAAACAAAACCTTTATGCATCTTGATCCATGCTTTTAATTGTTCATAAGTATCTTGATAAATTTCATGCAGAAATAAGAATTATTTAGTTATCATATTCTCTACACAGATGAAATAAATTAAAATCCCATTAATAGGCTTGTTATTGATTCTTCCATCTATGTAAAGAGGACCACCGAGTTCATGTTTGATTATGTCTTGTTGTGAGAAAGCAATATCAAGAGGCTTATTGGTTTGGCCCTTATGAGGTTTAACTTCAATCAAGTTTACCATATTATTTATAGAATGGTTATCATTATTTTTCATGTGACGATTAATGATGTAAGTTAGGCTGTGTAAAATTTCTATTCCTCTTTCAATATCAAGACACATCCTCATGTTATCTATACGGGGAATCGCAATACCCACAATTTGATCTTGACTTATAATTTTTTTCAATTTCTCTAAGTCTTCTTCCATTCTTCTTAGGTTTTCTTGATGAACATTAGCAACCATTGTTTCAACATTAGTCACATTGGTTGTGGGTAGGGAAGTCATGGGAAATGAGGTACAAAGCTATGATCCATAGTGGGTTGACTAGTGTCAGCACTATGAGTGAAAAAGAGCTAGAGAACTCAAGATCCACGTTGGATGTAGAAGCGTGGGATGGCATGAGTCTAGAGCTACATCTTACAATAGTACTAGCAATAGGACACAAAGTGGTGAAGCTCATGCAAGTTTCACCAAACCTATTGTGCACCCAAAATGGATAAGAGATAAAATGTAAAGGACACCTAAAACAAGAAGGATAATGCAAGAATGTAAAAAGAGATAACACTTTCCATATGTTAAACAAGGTAATTTTTTGATTATGCTATGTAAAAATCTGAAAATGATGTCTTTTAAATACAATTTTGAATTCAAACAATGTACAAATTTTGACAAATTAACCTTAATATGAACAATTTCAGATAACAAAACTTCTAGAAACTGAAACAACAAACTAAATGAAGGAAAACTGAGTGCAAAAACAAGGTTTTTGATGCTCAAAAAATCAGAAAAAGCCCTTATCAAGGACTTATTCACCCAAGGGAGAATGGGTCTTGCTTCAGGTTTTTGAAAAATCAAATTATAGATTTTTGAGTTGTTTTTTGTACTTTCAAGTTTTGGATGCAAACAATGAGCTACAATTTTAGATTTCTTGGAAATGAGGTCTAAATGCAAGTGCAAAATAATGCCAAATGAAAAGCAAAAAGACCTAATTTGAGATGCAATTTTGAATCAATTTTTTGATTTAAGTGTTTAAACATGCAGTATTATGAATGCACTATGCAAAATGAATGCCACAATATGCAACTTTGTATTATTTTTTAGATTTTTAAGTATGCCAAAATGCTCTGTAACCCTCTAAAATGCAAATGCAAACTAGTGTAAATATGCAAGATCTAGAATTGCAAACCAAATGCAAATCTAGACCTAAAGATGAAATGGAATCCAAATTCAAAAAATCTATAATGTAAGAATGTCGGGTTCACCAAAATGAAACAAAGAAAAATAGGTTTTCATCAAAGGGAGATGGTGGAAAATGAGTATATGATGGACCTATCTTCCTTCATTCATTACTAAATGAGACCCCCACAATGAATTGAGTGACAACCCTTAGGTGAATCAACCTAATGTGAGAATCTACTGATTTCCTTATGATTGAGGATGGAGGTACAAGGCTGAACAACACTTTTGGGAGATAAACTAAATATAGAAAATCATCCTAATTATGCTAACTCAAACTTGTAACAACAAGAAAAACTATATGACAGACATAAATGACAAAATTTTTGCAGATCTGAGAGGTCTTAATGTTGTGTACTTGTCACCAAAAGGCAGTTTCAAGTTGCAAATTGGGACTCATTCACCCAAGGGTGTATGGGTCTTTTGTTAGGGACTTTTTGCAAATTTTGGGAGTCTTTGGTCCTATGTCTTCACTTCCAAATTCCTCAGGTTTCAGTGTCAGAAAGTTAGAAATCAGATCCGCGGGTGAGATTTCATGATTTGACAACAAATTTGATAACTTTTGCAACTTTGACAACTTTTCCAATCTTGCTCTTCAAGAGGTCTTCAATCCTTCTTCAACCTAAATTTGCAAAAAATAAACATAAGAGGAAAAATTGTTTGCTTTTGGTGAATGGGGGTTTGCCTTGGTTAAACCCTATTTTGGTAATTAAACCTTGAATTGAAACAATGAAACATGACAAAGGGAATGTAGAATGAGCAAATATATGTTACCACTCAACAAACCCTTGATGAACCTTGATAATGGAGGTCTGAAACTTGCATGAAATGGCTTCCATGGATGTGGATCTTGATACTTGAATCTTGCTTGAAATAATGCTTTGAATACTTGACTTGATCTTGAAACCTACATCACAATGTTAGCTCCAATAACATGCATGATGCAAGAAGACTTTGACATGATGATTGGATCTTGATTGCTGCAATAAATCTCTGATATATCTTCTCTTGAATGCTCTTGATCATCAAATTTTCTCTTAGGATTAGACTTGGAAACTTCTAAGGCTGATTTGATAAAATAATCTTGTATTTATAGCTATGTATCCTTAATTTCTCAAAAATTAAAGATTACAAGCCGACATCAAAATATGAATTTGGGGATTTTAAAATACTGTCCAAAACATAATTCAAATTTAGGTCCAAAGGCTTAGGAAGGACCCATTCACCCATAGGTGAATGGGTCCCAAGACCCCATACTTGGAACACACATTGCTCAAGGTAAAGTGTTATGTTTAGGAATTAATTATTGTTGGGTTTCCATTCAGAAAATGTAATTAATTAGGCTTGTAAATGCATAATAGGGCTTATTATAGCATAATTAATTTCAATTTAATTAGGAGGGCCCAAACAAGTGTGAAAATGTAAAGGGATACATCTTTCAACACTAAATTAAGGCAATTTATTAAGTCCATTTTATTTAGGAGGGCCCAAAAAAAGTATGGAAATGCAAATAGATACATTTTTCTACACTATAAGATTCTATGTGTAAGTGTTTCAAATGTTTAGTCCAATTGTGAAAATTTTTAAATATCAAGAAAAATGTGCTTCCACTTTTTGAACATTTTGTGGACCCAACTTCTTGCACCTACCCTAACTCTACACTCTCATAAAGCTCCAAAGCACATGACCAATGTACTCAATAAAAAGAGAATTAAATAGATTATTGCCAAAGCTCTAACTACAAAATTAGGAACACATCATGTCGACATGATCTAACATCTTCTCAAAATAAGATCATATGTCTCAGATGAAAATATTTTTTCTTAAGAGCACATGTATCATTCCAATACTCTAATGCACAATCAAGAGTCCACTAGATGGAATAACACCAAACTATCCTCTCAACCAAGGATCACTTGTCAAAATAAGCTAGTCATATACTAACACCTCACCAACGACTCCAAGAGTCTTCAATAGCTAACTAATAGGTCAACATATCCACTCACATAAATATAACTCTCATAAATGAATATCACTCATGGTCCAAACACACTCAACTCTAATGCCAGTAGCTTTAGAGAAGTAGCACTAGGATCTCCAATCGAAGAAGATAAATCACCACAAAAACATTACTATCAAAAGCTCTCACTAAATAATATAACCAAGCTATACATGTCATTGCGAAAACCAACATGATAATATTACCAATAATCAACTATCTAGTTAATTTAATCACCCATTCTCTCATCCCAAAACAATATACAACTTTACAAATGAACACATACAAGGCCAACTAACTAAATCTACAACAACACTATAAAGACTTTTGGATATATAGATAGTCCACATCTAGCTCATCCTACTACAACCAATGGGTGGCCATACCATAAAGCTACATAGATAATAGATCTCAAACCAATGTAACATGCAAACTCACCATCACATCAATAACCTACACAAAAAATTTAATAAAAGAGATAAATTATAGGTCTCAAGACTCAAACACTAGATCACCTACATATCCAATTTTCTAAATAAATCCATAATCAAGTAAATAGAGTCAAGGAACCAAACAACCATGTAAAAGATAAAAATAATCTCGTAACACCGAACCACACCACCACCTGTGATCATGAATCAATCGATACCATATCATGCCAACCACATAAATGATCATGTTGTGATAATGCTCAAATATGCATGAATACCAATTATACCATAATCATCACCATTTTTTATGTGTATTCAAATATCACTAAACTTAGACTCCAATTATCACATATGTGTCAACCATGTCTTAAACTAGAAGATAAACTATGTACTTTTCTTTGTTATAATTCATATTTTAAAAAAAATGTAAACATTTATCAAGGAGCGCCAAATTTGATAATGTACATTGTACCATCATCTTAGTCTCAAAAAAATATACACTCCCACAAGTTGTTCCCTCAAATTCATATGAATGCTCCCATAATCACACTTCAAATTTTGGGCTCTTATAAGTTCTCAAACAAGTACAAACCTAGCTCTACCCATCCAAGTGAAAGATCACCTAATTTTTTATGTAGTATACTATAAATGATCTCCATCACCTATTCAAAATCCAATGTTAGATTTAGGCACCAAATTTTGATACAAATAAAAAATTCTAATAACCAAAGTTATACCATTGCATTAATCTCAAAGCGAGCTTTTTGATGACTATAAGAATTCAAAATTATGATACAATATATGAAATTATTTATGGTCTCTAAAAAAAATTGCTCCTCTAGACAAGTTGCAAAGAAATCTAGTGGCCCATTGGTGGCATGCCAATGGCACTGAGCTTAGGTAGCATACATGCTATAGATGGTTGGTGAACTTTAGACAACATTTAAAAAATGTTTTAACTTTCAAAATTTCATTTTTAAATTTAAGTCCATGAGGGTTGGAGGTTTGGCCTCACTTGAGTGGGTGTTGGGATTGAGGGCCTAAGGCCTGTTGACTAGGGAATCTTCGACTAGGGTTCAACAACTATTAGCAAGGGTTGACACTGCCATATTGGCTTGTCAATTAGTTTCCTATTACAATTGATACCGTGACATGGGTTTCCAAACGCCCAACCTTGTCATTGATAATTTATTTATTTATTTATCTATGCAATTTTTTTTTTTTAAATTACTTTTTATTTTATTTTTTTTAAAGATTATATAGGCACTATAACCATACAACTAAACAAAGGGGGAGTTTTTTCACTTGCAAGCCCTAGTGGGAAAAATAGGTCATATTTTAGGTTAATCTTCATGTCTTAGGCCTCTTAGATCTAGTGGTGAACTCTATTTTTTTGTAGGGGTTATTTCTAAAAAATCCCCTACAAAAAGCCTCATGATGAACACCTAAAAATAAATTCTTCTTACCAAATATTTTTCAAAGACTAGATCTACAAAATAACTATAAATCTAAAAATCCCAAACCCCAAATTTGTAACTCTCACAACTTGCACAATATATCTCATATCTTGATATATTTGAAATCTCTTAACCATTGTCATATCCCAGACTTTGCATCAAATCTACTTCAATAAAGGTTAAAAAATAGGGATCTCTCACCTCCCTCAACTATAAGCATGGCTTTGATACCACTTGCTAGGAAATTACTAGGTTGATCAAACCATTTCGTACATAACCCTATGAAAGAAAATCATGGATACACGCTTACACAATAACCATAGTGCAAACATCCAAGATATACCACAAGGTTAGATAAGATATACCCTAGAAAAATCCTCAAGAGGAAAAAACGTAGCCTATAAAATATCCACACTCAATGTATTATTTAGCAACATGGAATATTAAAATACACTTACAAAGTCTCCATGACTACTTTTGAAGCATCAAGCTCCTCTAATGCATCCACCATGTGTCCAAGTATAATTGGTAACCATGTGATCACATGGCTCGAGCCATGCTTCACATATGCACTCTACAAGAGAGCTCAATACAAGTGACAAACAAACCAAACGACCAACTAGCCAACCCCAGCCACTAAACACGTGATCTCTTTGTATATTCAAGCTCACACAAAAAAACCAAGTGGTAAAGGTAAAACCATGTGCCTCAAAACCATGAGTGCACACAACCATTGACCCAAACATTTACTTTTTTGTACTAATTTTTCGGGCAATATTAAATATTTTTCTAATTTACAATCCACACAAAATATTTAACCAATGTCACACACAACTTTACAAGTGTACCCAATTTTTTTTAATGCAGCTAAATGCATCTCCTAATAATCCACCACAAATAATATTTGTTTTAAATAATTAAAATGATTCTTTTCTTGTGCAAGTTGTAGAATACCTATATCCTAGCAATTAAGTCGTCCACATTGCCTCTAGCTAAGACTACTATGGTCAAAGCCTTATAGGCATTTATAATATAAGGGATCTCATCTTGTTTAGAGTTTGAATCCCTTGGGTTGCCTTGCAATAAAATAAAATTTGGTTAGTTCATACTTACCCTTTATTCGGTGAATTAAGAAATCACTCATAATCTCATGCTTCATAAGCTTGAGCTACAACCATTGTGTGCTTGGTAAAAATATTGGTGTTGGAAATGACATAATTTTCAATAATTACTCTTATCTATCTTTATCATGTTCTCAACTCATTCTCACTAGCTCTTCCTAAGATCAATCTCTATTAGGCCCTTCATTCTTCCCTCATACTTGTCTTTTTAGGCTTGAAAGCATTTGGAAATCTCAAGTTAAGCCTTAAAATTATTTTTATTTATTGTGATGCATGTATTATCAAGCTTTGCCTCTTGGCCAATGACTTGTCCATCTTGGGAATTCCTAGCCCAAGTGTCTTTCTTGTCACAAAATTGAGACTTTAAATCATTATTTTTAGACCTTCCCTTAGGCCCAATATGTTTGGTGATGGATTCATATTCTTTTTTCTCCCTTCTCTATATAGTTCTTCCCATAGAGAGTAATCATTTTTTGGGATATGAACCCCTAGCCTACTAACATTGTTAGACTTCATATTTTTTAGTTTTGTTACTCTTTTCCAACTTTGAGAGTCTAGAAATAATGTTATTTTTTTAATAAGGATATTGGTTGCAACTTTTCAATAATTGAAAAAGTGAATGTGATTTCTTTTGTTTGCTACCAAATTTAGGTATAAACTAAAAAATGGCTATGGGGTTTCAATATTTATAAGACTTTCTCAATCATTAGGAGAGTGTCATATGCACCATGAGCCAAGTTCCTCTAAATGAATTTGGCCATATTATGCCTCCTTTAGTTATTCACATACATAGCTACATACTCTTGTAGCCATGGACATTTCTCACCATCAATGATGTAGTGTGGGTCATCTACCTTCCCTAAAGGGAAGGTGTCTAGCTCTAGGCAAGCTAAGGTCATGCACTTGCCCTTGACCATGAACTCATATAATATGAATCTACCACCAATGATGAATATGTCTCCTAGCTTACATTTTTGGTCCCCCTAATATGACAAGATTAGTTGGATTGTCAAGATGATGGGTGGTTTAGAAGTAATGAAAGTCCTTTCCTACTATATGAGCCTAAGTATTTTAACATGTTTTTCTAATCATAAATTTCTATAGACTTTTATAATTGTGAATATCATGACCACCTTTTTATTCTAGACCTTCTAAATTTTAATATAATATTAAAAATATTTCTAATAAAATTATTTGCACTTATTAAAATACAATGTAATCATTTAGTTCAAAGAGTATATACTTATACATTTATATATTTATATATTATATTTTTACAATCATTTATAAATCATCAATATGAACTGACCACCTTTTATTATAAACCTTTGTAATCATTTAGTTCAAAGAATATATACTTATACATCTATATATTTTTATATTATATTTTTACAATCATTTATAAATCATCAATATGAACTGACCACCTTTTATTATAAACCTTTAAAATTATTCTTACTCTTTTTATGTTTTATACAATATACTAAAACTATTCTCAATAAAATTGTTTGCACTTGTTAAAACTATCCAATCATTTTTTTAAATAATTGAAGAAAATGTACAAACCAACCCAGTGCAAATTTTAATTTAATTAGCCAATTAGCCAGGCTTCCCCACTATGGCCTTGGAGCCATTTTTATAAATATTAACAGAATCTTAGTGCATATTACATAATCATTTTCACACTGTATTCATTGTAGCTCTGAAGGCCAAAGCATTCTGAAACTTTATATTATTTATCATTAATATAGAGGAGAGACATTACACTATGTAGTACATATTGAGTAGCTATTACCAGAGGGTCTATGATAATCCTCTATGTCTCCACTTATTCTGTATAAAACATACTTGTTCAAGGGAGAGTGTAAGCTGCAAACAAAAACAATAGTACCCTGTTATTACCTGTTTTTACAGAAGAAACAAACGGTTCTAGGAAAATTCATCTCCAACAATTCACCGTCAATAAATTCACCTTCAACAATTCATCATCATGACGTGGAAAATTCACCACCAGCAATTCATATGATATTGTTGGCAGTGAATTTTCCATAAGATGAATTTGTCATGATATGAATTGTTGGAGCTGAATTTGTTGATGGTGAATTTGCCTGAAGCCGAAACAAACATATACAAAACATCAATAAACAAACTAAGAATGAAAAAATATACCTCCACACTTGTACCCAACAGGCCTGTTCTCAAAGTTGCAACGCTTTGGGATGGTGATGGCTACTTCAGGCTTTATTCCAGCTTGCTGTGCAACTTTAGAGAGCATGACAGCACAGAGGCATTCCTTTTGAGTACTGAGCTTCTTGATGGAGTCACAGCATCCTGATGAAACGGGGGCAGTCTTGTCTTGTGCTGCCTGAGCACAGGGTGCCATTGTTAAGGCTGCTTTTTCCACAGGGGTATTTCCACATTCTCCATCTCCATACACAGCCACTATCAGACCCACCAAAACCAGAAAGTACAGAGACTTTGCAAGAGCCATTAGGATGACACTGATTAAACAACAATTCTCTTATGAAACCAATCTAGACTTTCACTTGCAGCTTGCTAATATTTCCATTCAAGTGCTGGCATTTATAGGCCAGGAAATTGGCCTGTAGATTGAAGTAAGTTTAGAATTTTGTAGATGTGAAAAGGGGTGGAACTGCAAGATGAAGTGGGGTTTCCATAAATTGAAAAGTAATGATGAAGAACCCACTTCAAAGGATGAATGGTTTTGCTGTAAAAATACTATTTGAGAAAAGTAATCCATCATACTTATGGGCACTTGCAGCCAAAATATGTAGTATTTTATTGGGTCACTTTGTGCAAAATCTATTGGATTTTCTCCCATGGATAAGAGATTTTGAGCTTCTTTTCAATTTTTATGAAGTGACCGCAGCCGGTGGTGGCAAGTCACAAGTCCTGGTGGCATTCTTATTGATTTGTTTTATGGAGGAAATGATTTGATTTTTTCATTATTGATTCAATATCTAGAGAAAAAGTGTTTATTTTATTAATTTTTTTATTAAACAAACTTATTTAAAGATACGTTTCCATGTGACTAGACTCCTGATATATCGAAATGATGCACTGTGATTTAAGTTGCTCAGCACCGACTTGGTTTTAGAAAGCTTGGGCTCACATTATATATTAGTTTCTCCCAACACTTATAGATTAGTTTATAAAATAATGAAAAGAAAAATAATGTTTCTTTGGGTGATATTAGGTTAACTGAATTAATAAGTATAGCTAATGTAGATTGATTAAATATATTTGGAAATGGTAAATTTAATAAAACATTTTAAAGATTGATTATGTTGGAGGCTAATATTTAACTCAATAATTTAAGAATGATGTCAAATGCATACAATTTTGGAACTTATATTGTCAAAATTTGAAAATAGTGCTTCTTTGCTAGTGAATTATTTGGAATTCTATGTTGGATCTCTACCTTGTTAAAAGACAATTTCGAGGTATGAGACTAATTCATGATCACAATTATGTACCTATGCTCTAGATTTGTTTTGATGATTGGTAAGGTTTTGTCCTGCAAATTCATCCAATGTATTCTTTTGCTTTTCCTTTTCTCAAAGTTTGGGATGGTGATATTGGTGGATACCATTATTCTGTTGTTGTGTGATAAAGTCATAAGGCCACTACATCATTACCAACTCCTTTGAGATCACTGAGCTATATAAAAAATAATAGGCAAGTGCCTAAGATGTAGATTATTTACTCTTTTTACCACACCAACTCAAAATGTGTTGCCATTGATTGCTTTCTAGAATGATTGAACACTTGATAACACTTCATGATGAGAGATAATTGTCTAATGATTAGAATGAACACATTGAATTTCTTTAAATACTAGCACATTGCATCAAATTTTGTCAAAAGTGTGTTTAGTCAACTCAAGATAGAAGGTTGAATGGGGTTAGTTGGCAAAATTTAAATTTTGGATTCTAAATTAAATAAGAACATGTTCATGATTGTGAGTTTTCCCTTGTGTCCATGAACTTGTTCAAGAATGAAATAATGGTTAGATCTAGGTTGACACATGGCTAAATATAGGTAGTTGCATAGATAGGTGCAATAAACACGTGGAGAGGGAGAATGTATAGGATTGAGTGTGTAAATGAATAGTGTAGCATTAAATATATAGGGATGTGTGTATGTGTCAATGGATAAAGAGATTATGGGAATAAACTCATCTTTGCACAATATTGTGCTATTTTTCATTATGCATGTGCACTAATATATCACTTCAAAATACTCAAAAAACTAAAAAGGAAGTGGCATGCATAGACAAATTTCACCACTACATTTTGCCTCACTTTAAGGTGCATGTGAATCCTAAAATGATCATGTACCTCAAAGTGTGTAGTACTCACAAACATGTCACATCCACTATGGAAGTGAAACTTACACACATTACAAGAGGTCCAAAATAAATAAATAAATATCTTTATAACCAAAAAAATGGATCAAAGATGCAGTTAAGAATTTAATATAAAAGCATGGGCATCATAGAAGGACTATAGGTTGTTGGGAGGAGAGAGAAACTACTTGCAACACTATTGATGAGGGTATACCATCCATCTACAATGAAACATGGGCAACCCTTAATTATTGAATTCAATTGATACATGTTTGGTTGGGAATTGTGGGGCAAGGTATGAACATACATCAAAGGATAATGTATAGAATAATTTCAAGATATTGGAGCGAGCACAACCTATTGAAGCATGCAAATGCATAAAATAAGGGAGTCACTAATTTGCAAGCTATTTATGCTTATACAAGGATCAATTACCATGATATTGAATACATTAGAATATGGAGAGCTTGAAGTTATTTAGAGAGTGGGAACAATTTTTGGCATGAAGGACATTGTACAAAAATTACTATTATGCATTAAGATATTTTGTAGACACCTAAAAATGACTAATACATTTTTATTATATCATTTCATCAATTCGTCTATCCATATTAATTAAATAATTTTTAATTATCTAGTTAAGTTGATATTCCCCCCTTTCTATCCATAATAATTAAATAATTATTTTATTATCTTAATCTTTTCATCATATCTATATTAATTAAATCATTTTTAGTTATTTAAACAATTCATCACTTATCATATTCCCTCCAACATTAATCAAATTGAAAATTTATCTTTGATCCACTATAATTAAATAATTTTTAAAAATATTTAATTAGCTAACACTCCTCTTTTAAATTAAATAAATTTTAATTTTAATTAAATATTTTCTTCTAAAATAAACAAATAAAATTATTTATTTATTTATCCCACCATCGTTTTGTTTTACTTAGTAAATTGAAGCTTAGTGGCTATGCCATATATTATATTATCAAAAAGGTATTACATTAGTTTGGGTTGTAACCCTTTACAAGCCAAAAACCAGGGAATGGCTACATCCTAGTGCTAACCAAATGTTAAACCTATATGCCTCTATGACTACAATATACCATTTTAAAAAAAATTGGCTCTTTTAGTTGCCATGATCTTGCCCTTGGCAGAAAAATTCATGGAGCTAGTCTAGGTCATAGACCAACTTCAGGTTGGAAATCCTCTTCAAAAATTTGCATCCCTGTCTAGCCTTAACTCTATCCTATATCAATGTGGTGAAATCAAAATTTTCTAGGAAGGGAATCCACTCGACCACCATTGCATCTTCCATCACCTATGGGATGTCTCTTAATCGAGGAATGCCAACCCTATAGAGAGCCACCTAGATGACCTTCTCTAACCCACCCAAGTACTTCTTTTTGAATAGTGAAAGTGCAAGCTCCATCACCATTTCCTTGTCTTTGCCTAGGCCTAGAAGGGAGGCCACAAACCATGAGGCAATATCGATGTTCATCGGTAGCGCCAATCATCACCTGGGAAGTCTTCCCCCAAAAACCACTTCAAGACCCGCAAAATAAGACCATTGTGTTCCTTGAGCAAAAGCTTCAAATGTAGGTCTGAGATAGTACTCAGAAAGGCCACTTGATCACACAAACTAACCAACCTAACAAGCATATCCATAGTTATCAAAGATGAAATGCTCCAAGTTTTTACCAAATGCAATTCAAAAACATATCATTTGGAAGTAAATAGCCATTGGGCACACTTCACACATTTTGACTTGAAGTGAGGTGTGCAAACATAATTGTCATCTCCTCAACTCTTGTGCACCACAATCTTGTTCTCAAGGGAGAGGATTTAATGGGAGGTGAAGCTAATGTACTTCCTTTCCATGTGGCACAACATTGGCAAGTTGGCATGCCACTTTGAGTTTTCCAACACCTGGCATGATTAACCACCATACTTATCTTGGGCCCCTCACAATCATCCTTGTTACATGATGCAAATCTTCATTGCTCGGTGTTAGGAAATAATGTATAATACCCATATATCCTTAATACATTTCCTACATAACCCCAAGAGAGAAAATCATGCATACAAGTAAACATAATGCATAGATCAAATAGACAAGACACGAGATAACACAAGATATACCCTGGGAAAACCCTCAAGTAGGAAAAACCCAACTTCCAAAAGGATCCATACTCCATTTATTATTCAGTAATAAAACATTACAAGAGTTACATTGAATACCTCTTAAGCATCAAGCCTCTCCAATGCATCCTTTATGTGTCCAAGCATGAATCCACACATCCCATGCCATGCTTCACATATGCACTGCTCAGAAAAACTCAATAATGAAACCCACTCACCCAGCCAACCTTAACCATGTGCTTGCTTTTACAGACTCGAGCTCACACAAATACAATGAAGTGGTAAGATAAAACCATGTACCACAAAACCATGTGAATACAAAACCACTAATCCCTTATTTAATATTGGGTACTAAGTTTTCACTTTATTTAATATTTCTCCAATATTTTAAATTATTATCTCATACCTCTCACACATTAAATAATATAATCCAATGTTACAATAAAAAATAAAGTGGACCCCAAATAATTACCTAGTGTGATTAACCACGCTTCCTAAGTGCATCACAACAAAATAATTATTTCATTACAACATTATAATATAAAATTTTATGCAATGGTGTACAACACCATATCCCAACATTCTCTCACTTGTTGTATACATTACATGAGGGATCAATCAATGAAATACATCATCATAGCCATACATGAAACCACATGAATCTCCAACATGCTCTCATGCTCCATCAAGATACCTACAATAAAACCAAGTGACCACCATCTCAAGCAAGAAATTCTCTCATCCTCCAACATGCCACCTATGAAAGAAAAGGAATATGCCAAGGTGAAGATGCACCAATCCAAGAACACAAGCATCAAATCCAAGTGATAACTAAGGCTCCAAACAAGTTATTTTCAAAGGTGAAAAACCCACATGATCAGAAATAACATCCACAACACATGCCAATACACCCAACCATTTAGACCTCCTAGGTATCAATAAAAATTTAGTAAACTCATGCCAACAACATATGCAACCCATAAACTGCAATCAAGTTCCCTGTATCAAACCTGTCAATGAAGAACATACATATCCAAGAACTCCCACTACATGCATAATGTTAAAGCATATCAAGTAGATACTAATCAACACTATATCAAGGTATGATAAATAATCAACAATGAAGTACCAAGAACAATCACAATGATCTACACATGCAACACCAACGACTGCATACTCTCTCACAACATGTCTCCACCATCCTCCCAAATCATATGAACATGAACCTCCAAGAAGGAACCATACAATGAAGAGAGAAAACCAGTAAACCATAACATGTCCTTCTACGAACACCTCAAAGTGCTACGCTATGTCAAGTATGATCTCCTAAAAAACCCAAATGGGAAGCCTCAACAACACCCAAAACAACATTCAATCTCTTAGATCAAACACAAAATATGAATCATATATAATGCTAAAATGTAAGCCTCTCTAACCAAGAAAATCAAACTCAAAGTATCCATTCCCAAAACAAGGAAATCAACCCAATAACCATCTCCTAAACTCCTCATCAACTTAAACTCAAATGCACAAGGAGATAACCATGCTAACCATCCTTCAAAATGAATCCTCTAGAACTAACTATCCATAGCTCAAGATCCATATCTATGAAAGATAAAGCAATATAGACATATGCTAAAGAATCCTCAAATGAGTCTCACAAAAACAATCACCATGACTCAACTCATTCCCATGATAAATCAAAACAAAAAACATAAACACATCAAAAATAGGATGGGAAATACCTATTAGATGATAAATCGTCGAGTAGACCAAGAGTGGGGAATGAGAATTCTCCTCCAAGATTACTAAGTCATCATGGCTCACTCCAAGAACAATCTACTCTATTAGACCATCATGAACTCATTTCCATATCTAGGTGAAGGATCCTCAGTCTCCATGCTAAAACCTCTAAAGAGTATCTATCTCAAGCAAATATATCTAATCAGAAGAGAACTCTAGCCTCACCCACATCTCCAAGTATCCACAATAATGGGTTACACTTTCCAAGACATCCTGATTTTTGCTAAAATCACATATTTTTAGAAAATATAATGATTTAAGCCTCAAAAGGTTCCATTTAAAGGATTTTAATTAAATGGGGTTTGATCAAACCCCCTTGGATAGAACCTCGCTAGTTTTAAACCATACCTATAATGGAGTCTCTTCTACACCTATCAAAATGTTGATACAAAACCACTTTTGATTTACGTTTTGGGGGATCAAATGAATTCATTTAAAATTTATGTTTTGTGAGTATGTAGTCCTTATTATAAGCTTCCCAAAAAGTATAACTTTAAATATATTTACTTTGATTATTATTGTAGACACTTAAAAATGACCTAGGTCTACAAGCTCTATTTTTCATCTTTCGTCATAGCATAATTATGACATTTAATTATGTCCTTGGTCCACCTTCGACTATTAATTAAATAATTTATAATTGTTTAATTAATTCATGTCTCTTATATTCTTCATGATTATTAAATAAATAAATTATATTTATTTATTCAATACATCACTAAGGGTCTATTGTCCTCTTAATTTAATTACCCTTATTCATTTGTCTTCTGGATTATTAAATAAATAAATTTTATTTATTTATTTAATATGTCACTAATTCTCATAATTATATGAATTTATTAATTTATTTAATTATCGGTCATAATCCTTTAAATTAAATAATTATCTTTAATTATTTAATTACCTAATTTAACATTTTCCTCATTTTAAATAAAATTAATTATTTAAAATAATCCCACTTTATTAACTGCCACTTCTTTTTAGTAAATAATCTAAAATCAATTATTTACTGTCACACAAAATCCATATTTTGAATTAATTTTAATTCAAAAATGGTAATATTCTTCCATAAATCAAGTAATTGATCAAATTCTTGATTTTCTTAATCTGCTTTTCTGTCTAGTCTTTATCTTCTTGATTTTTCGAATCTTATCTTCTTATCTTCTTGATTTTTGAAATCTTTATCTTTGTGGCTAATCTTTATGTTCTTGTCACATTTATTCTCAACTGCCAATTTGATTTTCTCAAATGGCATATTGGCCACTCATTTAATAATTTTTCCCTAACCCTAATTAGGGGCTATCACATGCAATCTTGACCTTTGATTTTAGGCTTCCGTTAACTTTTAATCTCGGTTGTCTATCCAAAATTGCATTTTCTATAAAATGCCAATCTTGCTCACATTTTAGACCTACACTTCGTAGGCTTACAATTTTCTTAATGCTTCATTTTGGCGTAATTTCTAAGTCTTAGGCAATCTTATAGTCTTTTCATTTGGTCATAGGATTTATTTTGACATAGTTTAGTCATATCCAATGCTTATCATTTGCATGGTAGCATTATAATCATTTTAAAATCCTTCAAACCTTGCTTTGGACATTGTCTTTGTCATAGTCATTGCTCACACACTCAAATCTGAGGGAAACAATTACATTTGCAACAAGTTAGAAGGGCTATGGAGGTGATTCTTGGAGGATTCAAAGGCGATTTGGTATAATCATTTTTTATTTATTTAATTGTCTTCCTTTGTGCTTCATAGTTAATGTTGGATTTTATGATTTATGCTCTAATTGACTAACACCATAAAATTGCATCGTTACAATTATATTTATTTTTTATTTCATGTGAATGTAGGTTTTTCACCAAAAATCAAGCTCTTTGTTCTACACGTGGAAAAATAGTAGATTACCAAAAAAAAATCTAAAAAAATCTATGCTCTTGGTATTGATGTCCTTGATCCAACAAAAAAAATTGAATTTCGATACATACAAAAAAAGTTGTGTTATACAGTAAACCTATGTCTAAACTGTAATTGGTTTGGCTTCAAAACTCAATTAAAAAAATATTCAATAAAATACTATGAAACTAAATGAAGGAGCTAGATATCATAGTTACAAATCTAAATTATAAAAAAATAGAATTTTATCCTTCATAGAAAAAAAGTTGTGTTATACAATAAACATCACTCTTTAAAAATGGTGTTTACTATTAAAAACTACTTATCAAAGGAGATTCAAAAAGAAATGCAATTTGATTCCAAATTTTTTTAAAAACATTTATTTAGAATCTAGAGACCAAATGTCACAAATCACTAGTTTGTATCATCTTCAAATTCCTCATGGTTTAGCAACTATAATGTCTGAAAGTGAAGATTTAGTTAGAAAAGTTCAATTCAATGTCAAGTTTGGCCAAAAAGTGTAACCCACTATTGTGGGATCACCCCATTGATGTGAACACCTAAAATTGATCAATCCATGCCAAGCTCCAAATGCAACACCGTACTATCATGAAGCACCCAAGAAAATGACCAATGTACTCAATACCAAGAGAACAAACAAGATCAATGTCAAAGCTCCAACTGTAGAATCAAGAACCTATCATGACATCATGATCTAACCATCTCCTCCTAGGAGATCACATCCAACAATGCATACATCTTGGTCTCAAGAGAACATGTACCATGCCAAAATCTAATCTAGAATTAAGAGTATATCATGACATATTAACAATCACACTCTAAACCAAGAATCAACATCTCCAAACACATGAAGATAACCATCACTGATGATGAATCACATCATTGCCAACAACTCTCATTGAATCATGATATGAGCTACACATGGAATTGTGACAACCATCTCCTCCATGAAGATCATCTAGGACCACACACACAATTGAAATGCTAATCATGTCAAGTAGAACCAAGATATCCATGCCAAGAAGATACAACCACCATCAAAACATTAGAAACCAATCCTACACTGCCAAAACACCACTATCAAAAGCCCCTACTGAAAAGTGTAACCAATGAAATAACCAAGCTATCATGACATCATGATAAAACACATGCTACAAGTCCCAACAAATGACTAGTTTGGTACTCTAACCATCTATCCTCTCATCTCAAAGCAACATACCAATGCACAAATGACCACAAACAAGGTTAACTAACAAAATCTGCATCAACACTAAACCAATCTCGTGGATATAGATAGTCCACAACCAAATCATCCCACTGCAACCAAATGGGTGGCCATACCACACATTGTATAACTCAAAGATCCAAACAATGAAGCATTCAAACTTATCATCACGTTAGTAACCTACAAATTGAGATACCAAAGAAGATAATCATGTAGACAACAAGACTCAAACACGCCAAAACATAACACCACCAAACAACCACATACATGATCATGTCATGCCAATGCTCAAATTTGTACCCGCATATCCATGACACCATAATCATAGACAATGTTGTATTTTAACTCAACTATCACATATATGAGACTCCAAGTCTCCACTCATGTCAACCCATGCCCTCAAAACCAAAGACAACATGTGTACCTATCACCATCAAATTCCAACTTTGAAAAACACCTGTAAACCTATATCAAAAAGCACCAAACTGATAATTAGTTGTACTATCATAAATATCATATAAAAACATGTACTCCCTCAAGGTTTTGCCTCTTGACTCGTTTGGATGCTCACACAATCACACCTTGAATCTTAGGCACTTATAAGTGATAAAAAAATTACAAACCATTCTCTATAGTGCCACAAACTAAAAATCTACCTAATCCACTATGTAGTACACTGTACATGCTCTCCAACGCCTATTTGAAATTGAAAAATCCGATTTCGTATGCAAAATTTATGATCAAAATTGTGTATAAGAGAACATCTAGCTTTTAGGCCCCAAAAACTAATAAAAATAGAAAAATCAAGGAACCAAAACTATACCATTGTGTAGTGCTTAGAACCACCTTTCCAACGAGTATAAAAAGTCAAAAATTTGACATCCTGGGTGGAAATTATGCCTCTTGGAAAAAATTTGTTCAATTTGGCTATAAAACCAAGCCTAGTGGCCCTTTGGGCAGCCTGCTAGTGGTGGTGGTGGGTATGCGGACCCGATAGGGCATTTAAAAATGATTTAATGTTTTAATTTTTAAAAGCTTTAGGGAAATTTACTTTTAATGATCTAAATTTTATTTATTAAAAACTGGCAGTTTTAATTTTTTTGTCAGGTGGGATAGGTTTTCAACCTTGTCAGCTGACACTGGGTGGTATTGTCGGTAGAAATACACCTGTTGATAGTGGCAAGGGAAGGTATGAGGTTTGCGAACCTCGACCAACCCCCACTTATATATATATTTTTTAATTTTTTTTTTCCAAATAATTTTTAATATAAACCTTTAGAAAAGTTTTGTAGGTTTTATTTTCATTTTTATTTGTTTAATATTTTTTGCAGACTGGTCAAATTGGACGGCCGAATGGTCGTATGGTTTTTTTTTTAACTTTCCTAAAATAGGGAAAATTTTATATGAATCTTCATTTCTCAACCATCTTGGATCCAATGGTGAGGTTTGTTTTGTCTCAAGAGATCATCCATGAAATTTCCTCTACAAAACCCTCATATGAAAGCTCAATCTAAGAAGCCCTCTTTACCCAAATTTTGCATGCCTTAGATCTGCAATAAACCCAAAAAATATTGACAACCTAAAAGCCCAAATCTACATAATAACACCTACAACATGTGTTCCATATCTTGTAATTCCTTAAATCTTTCCTACATAGCCATGGCTTCAATTTTGCACCAAATCTACTCAAACAAGAGTTATAACAAAAACTTGGAAGATCACACCTCCCATCAACCATTAAATATTTGATACCATTTGTTAGAAAATAATGCATAATAACCACATTCTTAATCCATTTCCTACATAACCCAAAGAGAGAAAAGCATGCATACAAGTAACTATAATGCATAGATCAAATAGACAAGCCACGAGATAACACAAGATATACCCTGGAAAAACCCTCAAGAGGGAAAAACATAGCGTCCAAAAGCATCCATACTCCATCTATTATTCAGCAATAAAACATTACAAGAGTTGCAATAAATACCTTTGAAGCATCAAGCCTCTCCAATGCATCCTCCATGTGTCCAAGTATAAATCCACACAACCCATACCATGCTTCACATATGCACTCCTCAAAAAGACTCAATAATGATAGCCCACTGACCCATCCAACCTTAACCACTAAACATGTGCTTGCTTTTTTAGACTCAATCTCACACAAATACAACCAAGTGGTAAGATAAAATTGAATGCAATGCAAATGATATAATAGAAATAACACAAAATGTAAAGCTAAATCAAACCAAATGCATGTGCAAAACCTCAAAGAGTAAGAGTAGCATAAGGATGTGTTGGATCTTTGGATGTGGTTGCTCTTACTCCAATAGCATGACAATGAGATCAATGGGTATTTTTGTAGCATAACATTATCATATGAGATATTATGAAAATGGGATGGGAGGCCTCTTATTTATAGAAATGAGAGAGGAGAAATCAAGGGCCAAGATTGATTGGTTAATGGAGGGTTGAGATTGATTAAGAAGGTGAGGTTTGGATCAATATGGAGTGGAGTATTAGGATTGTGACAAGTGTCACGAGATAGAAAGGGGCTAAGAGGTGAGGTGTGCTCACACATGTGCGAGCATGCATTGGGAAGAGAGGCATTAAATTTGTGTAATAGATAGGGTGGCTTGTGTCAGAGATAGTGGGGGTAGGTGAGATCTCACACATGTGTACTTGAAGAGGCTAGAAGATAGTCTATGACACTTGTCATTTTGTGAAAAGTTTGGGGGGATGTGTAGGAATTTAAAATTAAAGGATAATTATAATAGAGATTAGTAATGGGGGTTAAATTAATTAATCAAAGATTAATTAATTTAATGGGGTAGGTTGAGTAAATAAACCAAGGGTTTATTTAACTTGGGTGGAGTATAATGTTGGAGAATGGGCTAGAATGGAATTAAATAATAGGTAAATGGTAATGGAGGTTAGGAAGGGGATAATTTTAATTAATCAAGGATTAATTAACTTAAGTGGGATTAGGGGATTTTAGAGGAAAGTGGGAAAAAGACTAGCTTTAATTAAATAAATGTAAATTTATTTAATTAAAGGTGGTGGATAAAGGTAATGGGGATATTAATTAAATGATTAATGAATATTAGATGAATTAATTGTTAAGATAAGGGAATGTGTTAAATTAATTAAATAAATAACAAGTATTTATTTAATTAAATATTATTTTGGGTGACTACATTTTGCCCCTCTTTGAGATGATGTTGTGACTAAGAGAAGTAACATCATTTCAAAGAAGAATAAAACATAGTGGGAAGGCAAGGGATAACGAATAGTGGCATGATGCCCCAGTCACTAGGGAGGATGAGGAAGGATGATGAGGAGGTGGTGGTATTTCCCCTCGAGAGGACATATGGGTTAGGAGAACATGGGTGTGCTCTCAAAATGGATGAGAGGACTAGAAGGATGAAAGGATGAAAAGATTAAACTCATGAGGATGGATGAAAAAATCTAAGGGGGATGGAGACATGGGTGGAGAGGGAAAATGGATGATAATCAAGCTGCAATGATAAGAGAAACCTAGACTTGATATTGTACTTGCCATTATCCACCAAGGTATAAGGAACCAGGATGACAATGTGCCAAGTATGTGATAAAAAAGGTCAAGTGCACACATATGCCTTATGACACCATGATATGGAAGACCATGATGCTCGTATGGAAATAGAGTGCAAAAGACCATGATAAATGCAAAAAAAGATAAAACACACAAGAAACAAGCAAGCATGCAAAACAAATAAAAAACAAACAAGAACTATACTCCAAGTCAAGCTAAAAACTGATTGATGGGTTGATTGATGGATTGGTGATGATGATTGGATTGGGAAGGATATATCCCTATGATGATAGTTGGATTAAAGAGGATCAATGGATTTGAGCTTGGTTTGGATTAAGATGATGGATTGCTTAAGGACAATGTGCTAGATTGCAAGGTTGGATTGTGTGGATTAAGATTGATTGCATTGGATAGGCTTGGATGGAGATGGTTGGATTGGAAGGATGGATGGATAAGATACGATTGGATGGAGGATAGGATGATTAGGATAGAGGAATGGATGGGATCCAATGACAAGGGAGAACCAAGTCTTAGGAAAAGGATGGAAGGATGAGTAGATTGTGTGGATGGGAGATAAATGGATTTAGTAGATGGAAAATAGGTGATGGGAGGATAAGAGGATAGTGGATGAAGGAGGATGGAGGTCCAAGGACTAGTTTTAAAGGACTAAGATGCCCCACACTAGAGGTAGTGCAATCATGGATGGAAGAATAGTAGCATGGTATGGAAGGATAGTGCATAAAGGACATGAATGGATGTAAGAGTGAGGATGGAATTGTCCAAAGCATGCATGGATATTTTTTCTCTAGCATTATGAAGATCAAGGGTGAAAAGAGGGGGTGAATTGGATAGGATGGGGGGATGGAGGATATGGATAGAATGATCAAGATCTAGTGGATAAGATATGGATTCATGTATATTTTAACCCTAGGCTCTTCATCAAGATCAAAAGATGGGAATGGAGGATGGATTTAGATAGAATGAGGGATGTGGAATGAGTGATATGGATAGCATAAGTGGGGGTAGGATATGTGATGCTCATGTAGATCCTTAGCCTTGTCAAGATCAAAGGTGGAAATAGGAGGATGGATTTAGATAGGATGATGGATAGATGTTGAAGGATAGTGAAGGGTGTGGGTAAGTGCGGTATGGATGAAGCTTGCCCCCAAGTGTAGAGTGCAAGGGGATGGGGCAGGAAGGACTCAAGCATCTAGTTCCATAGATGGCATCCCTTGATTATTTTTTATTATGCTCATAGACATTGGTAGAATTATGGTAAGGGGGGTAAAATGGATTGGGAGATGGATAGGGTTATAGATTTAGTGAAAGGTTGGTGGCAGACATGTTGATGAGTGGATGGGAATGTTGGCAAGATCAACATTGGCACAGACCTTGAAGGGTGGTGGAGTTGTGGAAGAGAAGTGTATTTTGAATTTGGAGGTTTAGATGGAGGAGTGGGAGAAGATTTTTGGACATATGGACCCAAAATGGATGGAGAAGATGAAGGATTTTTAGATGGGGTGAAGGACTTAGGATTAGATGAAGCTTTTGGGTGAGCAAGTTTGGATGCCAATTTTGATTTTTCTTTGGGATGCATTGATTCTATGAGTATTTTTGGAATCCACATGGTTTTTGGCTTTGATTTTTTCTTCATGGGCCTTTGTGGCCTTTGGGATTTTTGATTTTGGATCATATTTTTCTTTTTTTTTTTGCATGTCTTTTTGAGGGGACATGTTGATCCTTTGATTTTTGTGGATTTTTGGCTTTATGCATTTTATTATTGGCATCCAAATTGCTTCCAAAATAAATTGGGTTGGTGGATGGCTATGAAGGTTGTGGATGTATTATGGATGGGTTGGTGTAAGTAGTATGTTGGAAGGATTTCAAAGATGTGTGCCTTGATTGATCTTGATTTGGGATATCAGGTGATGGATAGAGAGGATAATGGGATTTTGAAATAGGAATGTTAGGTGGTGGTATGTAAGGACCCAAGATGGATGGAGGGGATGAAGGGATTTGTTTTGGGACATATGGACCCAAAATAGATGGAAAGGGTGAGGATTTGGGCTTTGGAACATAAGGGCCCAAGATAGATTTTGAGGATGGGGAATGTAGATATTTGGGTTTATATGGAGGGATTTTGGATTTGGAATAGATGGGAGATGTACCAAAATCTTGAGATTTGTATCCAAGGCCATGATATTTTGGATTTTATTTGATATTAATGGGTTCTAAAATGCCTTGCTCATGAAGGCCTAACCCTTTGCATTGATAGTGCATAGTTTGACAAATCTTTTTGCCAATGGGATACTTGTTGTTTTGGAAGCAAGATGTGAGTCAATTTTGAGGGGGATATGACATGGGAGGAATGATAGGATCATGGCGTAAACCAACTTGGATAAAAGTGGAGGAACCCATTTGATAAGTATGGTGTTCATGGGTATCTTTGATGGGGGTGATGGGATCTTGTGGGGGATTAAGATCATGACATGTAGATGAAGGGATTTTTTGATCTTGAATTTGGGTAGGATCATGGTATGGAGTGGATGGTGTAGTGTGCTCTTGGTTATGAGATGGAGGGGGATAATGACATGAAGTGGGAGGGGTGTTTTGATCATGAGGGAAGAGGATCATTAGGTGAGGTGGAAAGTGCACTTTGATCTTGATTTAGAGAGGGGTCATACAATGGAGTGGAGGAGGTATTTGGATCTTGATATGGAAAGGTATCATTAGATGGGATGGGAGGGATATTTTGTTCTTGATTAGATATTGGATCATATGATGGAGGAGAAGGGGTTCCTTGATCTTTACATGGAGGGGAATCTATGTTAGCACGCTTTAGATTAGAGGATTGACATAGCTCATTTGATGTGGATGGTGTGATGGATGAGGAAGGTTGGAAAGATGCTTCCACTTGGATGGATGGATTATTAAAGGATTCATGAGACTTAGGGGATTGGGATTTATCTTGATGTGGAGGTGATGGAGGTGGATGCATGACATGGGAAGATTGCATAGTTTTTTTTTGCATGGGGAATAAAGAACCTTTGAAAGTAGTCCTTGGATCCAACCATTATGAGGGACATGAGATGAACTTGATTGGTAAGATTGGGATGATGTGGATTGTAAGGATGTGGGAGATGGACAAGTATAATAAGAGTTGAAATTTTCCATGGATTGGTAAATGGATGATGAGGATGAGGAGCTTGAAAAGGATGTGGAGATGGGGATTTGGGATGGGGAGTTTTGGCTAAAGGCTTGGTCTCCCTTGTCAAAGGAAGGGGAATGTTAAGCAAGAGGGGATGGGTTGGGATTGGATGAAGGTGGAGAGGTTGTAAATTTAGCACCAAAGCCAAGGAGATAACTAATCATGGCACCCTTATAATTATTAAAGTAGTGGATGAGGAGATGATTGGTGATGGGATCCCATGAGGATGATATGGGTGATGAGGGTGTGGGTGGGGTTTGAGGGGGAGTTTGGCTGAGTGATTGCTGAAAGCTTGAAGGATTTTGTCTAATGGGTTCGAGGTAATCCACAATACTCTCACTATTGTCATAGGGATTAGGATATGGGTTCATGATATTAGATGGGGTGAGGATGAGTGAATATGGGTTATAATAGATTAGGTTGGATGGATGGTAGGTTAGATGGTTAGACATGGTTGGGTATTGATTGGAAGAGGAAAGTTTAGGATTGATTTTGGATGAGGATGGATTAGGAATGAATTGGATATATGTTGGGGGATGATTAGGAAAAGATGAGTGATTAGAAGAATAAAGTATGAAGATGAATATGGAGGATGGGATTAGGCTTGGGATAAAATTTCAAGACCTTAAAATTATTTGATTTGATTAAAGGTGATTCTCTATACTTAAGATAGGCTAATGTTCTTAAGCAAGAGTTGATTTGATTTCTACTTAAGATAGGCAAAGTTCTTAAGTAGGAATTGATTTGATTTGATAACTATAATTACGATAGGTGATGAGACCATAAATTGTCTCATATTTTATCAAATAAAATAATTTATTTCTTCCTAATGCATTAGTGTTAAAGTGGATTTGAGTAATGATTGGAAGTTCTTTAGTTGTTTAAGGTAGAATGTAAAGTGAATATTTGATTTATTTGTAGTAATTAAATGTGATCCAAATTGCCTCTAATATGGCTCCATGAAGTGTTTAAGATGATATAATTCAGATAAATGAGTTATTAAATAACTCATGGTAAGAAGAAGCTACAACTGGACTTGCAGCTAAGAGCTCTAGACATCAACTCTAGATAAGGCTTTGAAGACATTATGGGAAGATAAAGAAGACTCCTCCAATATCAAATAAATCAAGTGTCATTAATGATAGTGAAATGTTCTTCAAGATAATACACAAATATTTGGTCAATAAAATTGAAGAACTATCCCTTCATTCACGTGGAGAACTGAAGTTCCCTAAAAATCAGGCACCCAAAAATTGTCAAAAATGTAGTCTCAGTAAAACAACGATATCTCCCTTGTTTCTCAACAAAATTCAAAAATTCAAAATAATATGGAAAGTATATTTCAAGGTCTAAAAACCCTTTTGAGAATTTGGTGTGATTTGCATCAGGGAAGGAGTAATACATGACAAAAAATGACTGAGGCAAAAGTGGTGTGATGGAGGACAACAACATTTTTTTTTGAGTTTTGTAAACGACACCTCAAAAAGAGGATCTTGGATCCACATTCTTAGTGGATTGGTTGGATAGATATAGAATATAAATTCTATAAATAAAATGTAATCATTTGAGAAAAGGGGGGGGGCGATTAGAAAGGCTTGTTTTGGCCTGAGGAAATAGGATAGTTTTTAGTTTCATTTCTGATAATTTATTTCCAACTTTCTAGAGTAATACAAGAAAGCTTTTCATTTCCAGCATACTTTTCATTTCCAACAAGTGTGAAGTAGTTTAGCCTTTCAATTCTTGAAAATTTTCCTTAGATTAGTTCCCTTTCATGCAACTTTCCTTTCATGCAAATAGGATTTATTTCTGCAAGTAGAATAGACTGTCAAACAAGTTTTCTACTTTCTCTCTTGTAGACAACTATGGACACCACCTTGGATTGATAAATTAAATGATGAAGATTACAATGACCCCATCAATAGGATAGTGTTCTTAAGCAATTTTGGATTGAAGATGAAATCAAATTAAGGTCTTGATTTTTTATTGTGAGATTAGATTTGAAATGGATGATAGTGGATTAAGGATAGGATCCTTAGATGAATGATTTGGATAATGATGAAAGGATATGGGGTATGAAGGAGATTAATTCCTTAACCAAAATTTGATTATCAAAGGATTTTTTTGATTAAAGATGGGACTTAGATGCTTGATTGAGAAGATAAATGGATAATGGTTGATTGAATTTGGATGAGGATAGATGGTTTAGATTGGGATTTAGTTGGAATGGGATTAGGTTGATAGTGTGATTAGATTAAAATGATGATGGATGGGGATTAAGGATGATAATGATTAGGATGATTATGGATGGTTAAGAGGGAGTGGGAGGATGATTAGAAGGATTAGGGATGATTAAGGTGATAGTTATAGTGATTATGGATGGATAAGATGGGATGACTAGAATGAGATAGGATGATTTAGAGATGATATGGACTAGATGATTGGGTATGATTAGGATAATATGGATGATTAGAAAGATTATGGAAGATAATTAGGATTAGGATGATAATGAGAATGATTATGAATGATTAAGATGGGGTGATTAGGATTAGAATAATTATGGATGATTAGGATTAGAATGGTGATAAATAGAATGATAATGGATGATTAGGAAGGGGTGATTAGGATAAGGTGATTAAAGATAATTAGGATGGGATGATTAGGATATGAAAATAAATGATTAAGATGAGATGAGTGGGATAATTAGAATGATTAAGATGGATGATTATGATGAAATGATTAGGATGAAGGGAAATGATTAGTATGGGGATGATTAAGATGTGGGAGGATGCTTAGGATAGGAAGAAGTGGTTAGGATGAGGTGATTAAGATGATTAGGATGAGATGAGGGGTGGTTATGATGACTAGGATAGGATGATTGGTTTGACTTGGATGACTAGGACAGGATGATTAGAATGAAGAATGTGAATGAGAAGTTTGACTTGGAGATTATGTGGATAGCTTGACTTGGAGGATACCTTTTTTTTGTTTTTTGAAATGTTTCTAATGTTTTTTGGGTTTTTGAATTTTATGATTTTTTTTGGTTTTTTGAGATTTTTTTTATATTTTTATGATTAAGAACGCAAATACAAAAAAGGAAAATAATTCAAGAAGAAAAAATCCTATGGCTCAATTTTGATAAGGGTCCCCATTTGGTTTCAAGTGGGGAAGGTGATCTAAACACTAAAGCACATAAGACACATCAACAAACCTAGCTCAAGTGGGATATGGCCAAAAGTATCAATTAGGTTTTACAAGCTTAACTAGGGGTATCCTCGATATACCACAAGGTATGTGTGGCCTAATCCATAAATGAAAGGGAATAATGCCAAACAGCTGAGAGGAGATGGTAACCCACTCTCCACCTTCACTTCTACAAGGTATAAAGTTCTTGGAGGCTTAGCCCGATTGACAAAATTCCACTTCCAATAGAGGTGACTTTCTCACCTCTCGCTCTTTATACTTCGCCAGAACATGGGAGTTGGAGTCGTCCCCTAGGGTGATGAAATCCATAGGTAGCCCCCCTAAAAATGAAAAAAAAATCACTTATTTTTTATCATCAAGATCACAGTAAGGTGCGAGAGGAGAGCCTACGTAAGTGTATCTTTGGGATTAAAAGACACTTATTAATTTTAGCCCAAATCCAAATGTGAATGTTAATTTTAAGTCTGATTTTTGAATGTGAGGAAGACACACCAAACAGAGATGTATAAAATAAAAATTGATTGCATAAATGGATTCTTTTATGATTTTTTGATAAGTTTTAAAAAAAATTGCTGAAAAATGATTTCGTATGACAAAGTTATGAGCATTTGAAGTTGAAAAGAAAGGGTGAATTTGACTGAGTACACCTGATTTCTGGAGTAGAATATGGAAAATCCATTTACACCACAACAAAGATCTCTGAGTTAGCTTTCCAATTCCTTTTGAATTTCAAAAATTAGATTTGCGAGGCTAAAGTTATACCCGTTTTAGTGAAAGTAGTATTTTATGACTTGCAAAGGGGTAAAGGGGGCTAAAAGCCAGGCCCTAGGCGCCCAATACCTGGTCACCCAGGGGACAAGGGGCTAGTGATAAGCTCCTAGGGCTATGCTTAAGATCCCACATGACCAACAACTATTCAAACCTGTGACCAAGGGCCTGAAGTTTAACAAAGCCCTTGGTCCTCCATGTGACCAGGGGCTGAATTTTTTTTTTTTTTTTTAAGTTTTTTTTTTAAAAAAGAGGAGGCGACAAACTTTTCAAAAAAATATTTTAAATACTTTGATTCTCGCCTAAGATTTTATATGCCTATGTTTTTTGTTTTTAAAAAATTATTGAAAATTTTTCATTTGTTTTTGGCGCGATTTGCAGAGCTTGTAGCTTGCGAGGGCCTACGACCTGCAAAGGTTCGTGATGCACCTTGCAGGGCCCGCATGCCTTGTAGGCTCGCGAGACCTTAATAGGGCCGCGTGGGTGTAGAAAAAGCCCACGAGGCCTTTCAAAAGAATTTATTATTATTATTATTTTTTAATTTTTTAATTTTTACTTTTTTGATTTTTGATTTTGGATTTTTTATATTATTTTATATATATATATATATTTTTGATTTTTAATATTATTTTCTATTTTAATAACAATCAACCTTGATTAAAAAAATGATTTTTAATGTATATATATATATTTTAAAAAATATTTTAATATATTTTATCGATGAATAAAATGCAACAAGTAAAATATAATGATTTTTTAAGACCAAATTTTTCTATTAAGCATAGAAAGAAAAATTTAAATCCTAATGCAAAATTAGAAAAAAACAACTAAAATATATATTTGTTTTATATATATGTACAAATGAAAGGACTTGGAAAAAAAATTCAAAATCGTGAGGGCTCCTATAAAAAGTTGAGTTTTAGAGCTCCTTTGTAAAAGCCTTAGCCTGCAAAATAAAACTCAACAAAAACTCAAAATGACAAGTGTTAGAAGCTAGAAAGCGGGTTCACCAAAATGAATGCAATGCAAATGATATAATAAAAATAGACATAAAATATAAAACTAAATCAAACCAAATACATGTGCAAACCTCAAAGAGTAAGAGTAGCTTAAGGATATGTTGGATCTTTGGATGTGGTTTCTCTTACTCCAATAGAATGACAATAAGATCAATGGGTATTTGCAGCATAACATTAGCATATGAGATATTATGAAAATGGGATGGGAGGCCTCTCATTTATAGAAATGAGAGAGGAGAAATCAAGGGCCAAGATTGATTGGTTAATGGAGGGTTGAGATTGATTGAGAAGGTGAAGTTTGGATCAAGATGGAGTGGAGTATTAGGATTATGACAAGTGTCACAAGATAGAAAGGGGCTAAGAGGTGAGGTGTGCTCACACATGTGTGAGCACACATTGGGAAGAGAAGCATTAAATTTGTGTAAGATATAGGGTGGCTTGTGTAAGAGATAATGGGGGTAGGTGAGATCTCACACATGTGTAAGAAGAGGCTAGAAGATAGTCTATGACACATGTCATTTTGTGAAAAGCTTGGGGGGATGTGTAGGAATTTAAAATTAAAGTATAATGATAATAGAGATTATTAATGGGGGTTAAATTAATTAATCTAATTAATCAAAGATTAATTAATTTAATGGGGTAGGTTGAGTATTTGACTTGGGTGGAATTAAATGTTGGAGAATGGGCTATGATGAGATTAAATAATAGGAAAATGGTAATGGAGGTTAGGAATGGGATAATTTTAATTAATCAAGGATTAATTAACTTAAGTGGGATTAGGGGATTTTAGAGGAAAGTGGGAAAAATGTTAGCTTTAATTAAATAAGTATAAATTTATTTAATTAAAGATGGTGGATAAAGGTAATGGGGAGATTAATTAAATAAATAATGAATATTTATTTAATTAATTGTTAGGATAAGGGAATGAGTTAAATTAATTAAATAAATAACAAGTATTTATTTAATTAAATATTATTTTGGGTGACTACAAAAACTATGTACCACAAAACCATGTGAATACAAAACCACTAATCCCTTGATTAATATTGGGTAGTAAGTTTTCACTTTATTTAATATTTTTTCTAATATTAAATTATTATCTCATGTCTCTCACACATTAAATAATAATCCAATGTTACAATACAACATAAAGTGGACTCCAAATAATTACCTAGTGTGATTAACCACACCTCCTAGGTGCATTACAACTAAATAATTATTTAATTACATCATTATAATATAACATTTTATGCAATGGTGTACAACAACATATCCCAACACCTGACACATACATGCAACATGATGGATTAATCAATACTATGCCTACCCAACATACCAACAATGTAGGCTTCATCAACAATCACATTGACCAAGGCATCCACTTCACAATTGCCTTCTCTATAGATGTGCCCACCATGAAATCATCGAACCCCTTTAGCAGTCTACTACATTCACCCAACACCTTATTAAGTTTCCAATTACCCATTTGTCCTCTATGGATTGCATTAATTATGATGAGAGAGTTTCCTTCCACTGCAACTTTATTTATCCCTAACCTCAAGCCATCGCTTAGGCCATGCCAAAGGGTAGTTAGTTCTACTTCATTGTTTGTCCCCTTCAGAAAAGGAATACTCAAATTTTGTATTACTTCGCCCTTCCAATTCCTAAAGATGTAGCTCGCATCAAACACCCCTAGATTTCCCCTCGATGCACCATCAAAGTATAATTTTATTCAGCCTCCTTGCAGAGGAATCTGATCCAATTTTATCATAGCTGAATTAACTCTGGTCACCCCATGAATAGGAGGAATTCAAGTCTAGACCATATTTTCACCATCATATTACCCACAAGGGGAAAGCCTTCTTCAACCTAGATTGTTTCCTTACCATATTTTTGACCACCTCTACTATGGCACCTTCAATTTTGTTTAGGAAGGGGTCGAGTTCCATGCATTTTTCTTGGAAAATTTGTTGATTCCTTTCCTTCTAGATTTCCTAAATGACTATAGATGGTGATGCCAACCACAAGATTAAATAGAAATATTTGCACTTTAGAATTGGCCATGCATTGAAAAGATTGATGATATTAGTTGGAAGGGGGATAAACCAAATTAATTTGATCATCAAAAACAACCAACATTCCCTAGAAAATTGACATTCTAATAGGATATGATTTTCAGGTTCTTTTGTTGCTCTGTAAAGAGTGCATCTACTTGGACCAATCACTCATAATTTCCTTAATTGTTCCTTAGTGAGGATTCACTTTTGGATGGCCACCCATGTGAAGGTGCCTGCCTTAGGCAAGCAACATTTATTCATTCTAGCATAGGTGAGATGATCAATTTTATTTTTATCCACTTTGGTAGCTACCACATAGCTCATTTTCACTTTGTAGGAGCCCGACTTGGCTACACACCATTTTATTGGGTCCAAATCCTCTAAGATAAAAATCCTTCATTTTGACAACACCTCATTGAGCCTAGAAATTTGAACATCTAGGACATCTAAACCATCTAGAGACTACCATTTCCATTTTGTTCTCCCTTCTTCCAAACATGGTTTCAGGTAATCCTTGACCTTTGAGCCCCATGTGTCTTTTATTAGGTTCTTGATTTCTGTTAGATCATTCTTGGTAGATAAAGGAGCCACATCCCATGAATCTTCCTAGAACTTAGCCTTCCTACCATCCCCAATATCCCATGATTAGTGATCCATTATCAACTTTTTGCACTCCAACATGAAGTTCCATAAAGCTGAGATTCTAGGAAGGTTTTTCATGGTTAGTATGCATTCCAAAACTTCACTATCCAAGTATTTGTTTTGGAGGATTTTGACCCATTTGACCTAGGGGTTGGTATACACATTCCAGACCAACTTGGCCCCCAGAGCCATACTGAGAACAACTCAATTATGGAGACCAACACCACTGGAAAATTTTTGTTATCATATTTTCTTCCATTAAACCAAGGGGAATTTTCAACATTCTTCAAAATCCTTCTATAAGAAGTTTTGCAGATTCTACATTAGCCCATTATAAATTTTTATATGCATCTTTAGGCTCAACATATTGAACATGGGTAAAGTTGAGAATATAGATTTGAGCATTGTGATTCTCCTTGTAGAGGATAACCATTTTCCTTTCCAATACTTTTATCTATTCAAACATTTTAATACTAAAGATTCTCAAAGGCCTACCTTGCATGAGCCACCAAAAAGATGAACTCTTAGGTATTTCCTTGATGGTTTACTGATTTTGAGCCTGAGGACACTAGCAATTTCTTGTTGCTTCCATAAAGTAGTGTTGAACAAGAAGATTTCAAACTTGTGCCAATTAACTTGTTAAGCCGATGCATTATAATATGTGTTAAGTGTTTTCTTTATTTTTTTCACTTCCTTCCTTGATGCTACCCCAAAGAGCAAGGTGTCTTCAATAAATTGTTGGTGGTTTATTAGAGTTATGTTTGGTGATACTCTTAAACCCTTCAAATCTCTTTCAACCCCTGTCTCATTAATTAGTCAGCTCAAAGATTTTGCCATTATGATAAACATAAAAGTAGATAATGGATCTCCCTACCTGAGACCATTAGAGGATGGGAAGAGGCCATGATGACTCCCATTCACTAGTACTAAAAATCTATGGGAGCTAATGCAAATTTGAATCTATTTGCAAAATCCTTCACAAAAACCTAACTTATGCAAAACTTTTATGATAAATTGCCTATTTACCTAATCATATGCCTTTAAGATGTCCAACTTGAGAATCATCCTTTCTTACTGTGCTTCCCTTATGCAAAGTGTAAGCTGCAAACAAAAACAAAGATCACCCTGCCATCATCTGCTTCCATAGAAGAAAAAAATGGCTCTAGGAAAATTCACCACCAACAATTTACCGTCAACAAATTCACTTCCAACAATTCATCGCCATGGCAAATTCATCTCATGGAATATTCACCACCAACAATTCATATCATATTGTCAGCGGTGAATTTTCCATGAGATGAATTTGTCATGACGCTGAATTGATAGAAGTGAATTCGTTGACAGTGAATTGTTGAGGGTGAATTTACCTGAAGCCGAAACAAACATATACAAAACATCAATAAATAAACTAGGAGTGAAAAAATATACCTCCACACTTGTACCCAACGGGCATGTTCTCAAAGTTGCAACGCTTTGGGATGGTGATGGCTACTTCAAGCTTTATTCTAGCTTGTTGTGCAACTTTAGAGAGCATGACAACATAGAGACATTCCTTTTGAGTACTGAGCTTCTTGATGGAGTCACTACATCCTAATGAAACAGGGGAAATCTTGTCTTGTGCTGCCTGAGCACAGGGTGCCATTGTTAAGGATTCTTTTTCCACGGGGGTATTTCCACATTCTCCATCTCCATACACAATCACTATCAGACCCACCAAAACTAGAAAGAACAGAGACTTTGCAAGGGCCATTAGGATGACACTGATTAAGCAACAATTCTCTCATGAAACCAATCTAGACTTTCACTTGCAGCTTGCTAAGTTAAGTGAAGGTTTTGGTATTTCCATTCAAGTGTTGGCATTTATAGGCCAGGAAATTGGACAGTAGATTGAAGTAAGTTTAGAATTTTGTAGATGTGAAAAGGGGTGGCACGCAAGATGAAGTGGGGTTTCCATAAATGGAACAAGTAATGATGAAGAACCCACTTCAAAGGATGAATGGTTTTGCTGTAAAAATACTATTTGAGAAATGTGATCCATCATACTTATGGGCACTTGCAGCCAAAATATGTAGTATTTTATTTTGTCACTTTGTACAAAATCCACTGGATTTTTTCCCTTGGATAAGATATTTTGAGCTTCTTTTCAATTTTTATGAAGTGACTGCAGCCAGCGGTGGCAAGTCACAAATCCTAGTGGCATTCTTATTGATTTGTCTTGATAGAGGAAATGATTGATTATTTCATTATTGATTAATTATCTAGAGGAAAAGTTTTGATTTTAATCAAACTAACATTTTAAAGCTACAATACCCTAGTGTTCATGAAACTTCCTTTGTGTTATAAAATAGTTGCCTGACCACCTCAACGTTCCCATGTCACTAGACTTTTGATACATCAAAATGATGCAATTTGATTTAAGTTGTGCAACACCGATTTTATTTTAGAAAGATTGGGCTCAAATTATATATTAGTTTCTCCCAACACTTATAGATTAGTTTATAAAATAATGAAAAGAAAAATAATGCTTCTTTGGGTGATATTAGGTTAATTGAATTAATAAGTATAATTAATGTAGATTGATTAAATGTATTTGGAAATGGTAAATTTAATAAAACGTTTTAAAGATTGAATACGCTGGAGATTGATACTTAACTCAATAATTTAAGAATGATGTCAAATGTATACAATTTTGGAATCTATATATTATCAAAATTTGAAAATTGTGTTCTTTTGCTAGTGAAGTTATTTGGAATTCTATGTTGGATCTCTACCTTGTCAAAAGATAATTTCAAGTTATACAACTAATTCATGACCACAATTATGTACCTATGCTCTAGATTTGTCTTGACAATTGGTAAGGTTTTGTCCTACAAATTCATCCAATGCATTCTTTTGTTTTTCCTTTTCTCAAAGTTTGGGATGGCAATATTGGTGGGTACCATTATTATGTTGTTGTATGATAAAGCCATAAGGCCACTACATCATGATCAACTCCTTTGAGATTGAACAATATAAAAAACAATAGGCAAGTGTCTAAGATGTAGATTCTTTACTCTTTTTACCACACCAACTCAAAATGTGTTGTCATTGATTGCTTTCTAGAATGATTGTACGGCTCTAGGAAAAGTATAATTCACCGCCAGCAATTCATGCAGCCGAAAATTAACCGCATTAACTATTTTTTCATTCCAACTTTGATTTTTTTTTGCAAAAGAATAATTTGATTTATGATAATAAAAATATTAATGTGGTTATTCATTTGCCACAGTGAATTGCTAGCGATGAATTTGTCATGGTGGTGAATTTTCCCACAGTGAATTATTGGTGGTGAATTTTCCATTGATGAATTGTTGGCGATGAATTTGTTGTATGCCTGATTGAACACGATAACTATAAGAGTTGCTAATGAACTTGAGCACCCAGGATCACCTGCAAAACCAAGATAATCCTTCTACACGAGAGCAGCAAGAGATAAAATGCTAGAATATGGTGCAATAACAAAATGATGTTATTATCACACACTAAATGATACAATATGCCTTAGCTCTCCCTTGAAGTGACTGAGTTGATATGAACTCATCTGAACTAGATAGGAGGGAGAGGGAGTGTTGATTATATAGCTGAATATTGGCATATAATTCCAAGAGGGGTAATAACTCCCAAATAACCAAATTAGGTGGGAGTTATGCCTACTTGGAAAATGCCAAACATGTGGCATAACCTACTCAAAAATAGACATATGAGTGGTTTTGTGAGGTGGCATAAAAGGCCAAAAGAGGGTGTGAAACTCAACCACCCAAGTGTGGGTGAGAGTGACACATGTAATCGATGGATTATGCCATGTGTCCTCACATGAACCATGTCTCTATAATCTAAGGTATGCTTAATAATGTGTAAGAAAAATAATATTAAAAAACCTACACTAACACGCCCCCTTAAGCATAGCTTAGGTGAGTGAAAAGATGAAACAATGCAAAGATGGGTCTCGGCTATGAGGCCATGTAAGGTACCCATGTACAATGATGAAACCTCTTAGAAGATGAGAAAGAGAAAACCTGTAGGACAAAACTCTCCCCTAAGAGAGAAGAAGAAGAGGGACCATGCAGTCCCCCAATGTAGAAACTCTTGCATTGTTGGTGAATGATCGACACATGAAATTGAAGATGATCCAAGATCACCGAACAATATTCCTCCCCTTTGGAAGAAAGAAAACCAAGGATGTATGCAAGATATCTTCCCATTCTTGAAAGGAATATGGAGGAAGAATGATGAAAATATATGATGTCTTTGAACTCTACTCAGGTGTCCCCATGTCGATGCTGAAAGTTGTCACCATCAAACCAGGTGTTCTAGGCCATATTGTAAAAGATGACAATCCAAGACCTAGTGGAGATGGATGTAGAACAAAATTCAAAGACAAATATATCTCCTCTGAAGACAAAGGCACCTCCTCCAATGGTGCTCAATAGTGACCACAGTCATATCAAACTGTGAAGAATGATTGTGTGGGTAAAGAACAAGAGGGTCAAAAGGTTCCTCATCAACATCTGAAGAAGACAAAGTAACTTCATCAAAGAGAAGATGTATGCACTCAATTGTGTCCTCCAAGTCTGCAAGATAGGACTCACAAAAAAACTGCAATGTCTGTCAAGTATTCATCCCAAGTAGTTGTGTCTGGAAGACAATGAATGTCCTATTGCACTAAATCAATAGAAACCATGGATGTAGCAATACTGGTATCATCAAGAACAACAAGTGATATAGGAGATGAAGTCTCAACACATGCCCCTTGAACCTCAGTTGAAATGATACCAAGATTCACTTGACCATACTAAATCTCCTCAAAAGTGTCCACACTAGATGCATGGGTGTGTACATCAACCGAAGGAACATCAGAGGAAAAATGTGAGAAGGTGTATACTCAAGATTGATGACCTTCCTCCCCAACTGCAACAATATCTTTGCTATGCAAATCCCGAATAAGCACATAATCTGGTGTGAACTCAACACTCTTTCCTTCCCCACCATGTGTGATTTGATAGATAGAAAGGATGTTTGTTGACAATGAAGGAACACAAAGAACATCATTGAATGATCCTTTGTCTATGTCAATAGATCCTTTCCCACAAACACTCACATGTGTGTTGTTAGCCATCAAGATGTTTGGTGATGAACACGTTTCAAATGAAGAGAACATACTTTGTGATGAAGCCATGTGATGTGAAGCTCCAGAATCAAGGATCCATCTCCCAGACTTAGAATCTGCAACTGCAACAAATTCTTTCCCCTTTTGTTTCTCTTACTTTGGTTTAGAAGAAGATAATGAATCCTTTGACATAGTTGAAGGCAAATTGATTTTATTCTTTGCTAGAAGATTCTTCAACTCATCAATTTGTTTTAAAAAACATTGATGTTCATCATTCCCAGATTTCTTGCAATATGCACATGTGGGATTCTCCTTCTTAGATGATTCCCCTTTTGAGGAAGAGGATTCAAATTCTTTATGTGGCTTGTTCTTTTCTTCTTTTGTTTCTGATTAGGATACCCTGATTCTTTTTGTACCTTAGGCTCACTAGCCATCAAAGCTTGTGACTTGGAAACCTTGATGGGACCCATTTGAATCAGCTTCACTTCCTCTTGGATTAGAAGATTTGAAAATGCATCAAATGTAGGCACAACATATGCAATTCCCATAGAAATCCTATTGGTGTGAAAGCTAGAAACAAACATGGAATACTCAGGACCAAGCTTGGATAACACATTCAGAATCAACTATAAATCCTCCTTAGTAATCTTGTAATCCTTTAGTTGTGATCTTAGCTGCTTAATCTTGGAGATATAGTTTTGGATGTGGTCAAAACATTTTGGATCAAGATTCATCAAATCATTATCAATCTGATAACCCCTAATCTTATCAGTTTTACCATAAAAATTTTTAAGATTCTCCCAAGCCTCCTTAGGTGTCTTGCATGATTCAAGATGAAATTGTAAATCAAAAGAGACTAGTGAACAAATGTAACCAATAGTTTTCTCATGATTGATCTCCCACAAAGGTTTTGCACCAGCATCAGTAGGTTGAGGAATAGATTCTTTTACATAGCCTGTGCAACCTTTTCCCATTAGATAATTCCATACTGATTGTTTCCATGATGCATAATTATATGGAGTTAGGAGTTCAATGTTATGTTTCCCCATTGTAAGAATACACAACAAAGAAATGAAAGCAATCAAAAAACCACAAGATCACTCCCCCAAATTCACTCAATCAATGATCCCCCCACAAGAAAAAATATGGTGGCACTTTATAATTGGTTCTTTTACAATTTTGGAATTGTTTCTAGAGTTCTACAATGTCCAAAATTGGACCCAAATACTAAAAGTACAAAATAATTTTAGAATCAGAACCTCAAAATAGCACCAATATGTAGTGCTCGGAAAAATATCAACTTTCAAAAAAATAATTGCCTCAATTTAAAGTCGTATGTGAAAGTTACAGACGTTTGAAGTTCCAAAAACGAGAACTGTCCTTCAGATCTGCTGAGAAAACTGATTTTCTGGAAAATAAGGATCACTTGAGAAAAAATGGATTACACCACTGCAAAGCCTATGAAATTCTACCCCAAATCAAAAAACATTGTGCTGAAAAAGACCTCTGTATGGCTGAGTTATGGACCTTTGAAAATCACCTTCAAAAATCAAATGCTCAACAGAGAGGGGGGAAAATTTTTTTAATTCCACCTTGCTGATGTAATGCTGAAGTCACCTCCAACTTTAGTCGAAATCCTCCAAATTTAGTGAACCCACCAAAGATAGAAGCTCTACTAAAATAGTCACCTCCAAACTAAATTTAGAAATATCACCAAATTTAGAAAAACTGCTAAATGTAGCGGACCCGCTAAATGAACCTGGTACGCGGGCCGAGGTGCTGGTACAGATCAGGTACAAGTCACTGGAGGAGTATGGATGGGGTTTTGAAACCTTTATTTTTGAAATTTTTTAAAAAAATTTAAGCTTAAAAAGCTTTTTAAGGTTTTAAAAAAAAATTAAGGGGGGCTTAAAGCCACACCCTAGCCCATATAAAGGGGTACGCAGCAACTCAAAAGCGCTATGAGCGCTTGGAGCAGCGCTCCTTGAGCGCTTAGTACAACGCTTTATGATTTTTTAATAATTTTTTTTTTTCAATATTTTTTAATTTTGTTTTTTCAATTTTTAAAAAGCTTTTTGATATAGAAATTTTTTCCAATTTTTTTTCAAAAAAATACTTAAAAAAAAAAATTACAAATATTTGATAAAATATAATTTTTGAATAAAAAAATAACTACCTGCGGATCTTCTCGATATGCATGCAAGGGGTCTCCGGGCAAATTTTTTTTGCCCCAAATTCAACTTTGTTCAAATTGGACAAATTATATATGAAAATGGGGGTTTTTGGGCCTTCTGGAGTAAATCCTGCAGTCCATTTTGGCTCAAAATGCTCCTAGAAAATGTTCAATGACGAATTCCTCTCAAATTGAGAAGGGGCTTGCAGATCTGACACTGTGATACCATGTAAGAGTTAATGAATTCGAGCACCCAAGATCACCTGCACAACCAAGATAAGCCTTCTACACGAGAGCAGCAAGAGATAAAATGCTAGAATATGGTACAATAACAAAATGATGTTATTATTACACACTAAATGATACAATATGCCTCAGTTCTCCCTCGAAGTGACTGAGTTGATATGAACTCATCTGAACTAAATAGGAGGGAGAGGGAGTGTTGATTATATAGTTGAATATTGGCATACAATTCCAAAAGGGGTAATAACTCCCAAATAACCAAATTAGGTGGAAGTTATGCCTACTTGAAAAATTCCAAACATGTGGCATAACCTACTCAGAAAGAGATAGATGAGTGGTTTTGTGAGGTGGCATAAAAGGCCAAAAGAGGGTGTGAAACTCAACCACCCAAGTGTGGGTGAGAGCGACACATGTAATCGATGGATTATGCCACATGTCCTCACATGAACCATGTCTCTATAATCTAAGGTATGCTTAATAATGTGTAGGAAAAATAATATTAAAAAACCTACACTAACAATAACACTTTATGATGAGAGATAATTGTCTAATGATTAGAATGAACACATTGAATTTCTTTAAATGCTAGCACATTGCATCAAATTTTGTCAAAAATGTGTCTAGTCAACTCAAGTTGAATGGGGCCAGTTGTCAAAATTTAAATTTTGAATTCTAAATTAAAAAAGAACGTGTTCATGGCTGTGAGTTTTCCCTTGTGTCCAAGAACTTGTCAAGAATAAAGTAATGGTTAGATCTAGGTGACAAATAGCTAAATATAGGTAGTTGCATAGATAGGTGCAATAAACACATGGATAAGGAGAATGTATATGATTGAGTGTGTAAATCAATAGGGTGGCACTAAATATATAGGGATGTGTGTATGTGTCAATGGATAAAGAGATTATGGGAATAAACTCATCTTTGCACAATATTGTGCTATTTTTCATTATGCATGTGCATTAATATCACTTCAAAATACTCAAAAAACTAAAAAGGAAGTGGCATGCATATATAAATTTCACCACTACATTTTGCCTCACTTTAAGGTGCATGTGAATCCTAAAATGATCATGTACCTAAAAGTATGTGGTACTCACAAACATGTCACATCCACTATGGAAGTGAAACTTACACACATTACAAGAGGTCCAAAATAAATAAATAAATATCTTTATAACCAAAAAAATGGATCAAAGATGCAGTTAAGAATGTAATTATAAAAGCAAGGGCATCATAGAAGGACTGTAGGTTGTTGGGAGAAGAGAGAAACTACTTGCAACACTATTGATGAGGGTATACCATCCATCTACAATGAAACATGGGCAACCCTTAATTATTGAATTCAATTGATACATGTTTGGTTGGGAGTTGTGGGGCAAGGTATGAACATACATCAAAGCATAAAGTATAGAATAATTTAAAGATATTGGAGCAAGCACAACCTATTGAAGCATGTAAATGCATAAAATAAGGGAGTCACTAATTTGCAAGCTATTTATGCTTATACAAGGAGCAATTACCATGATATTGAATACATTAGAATATGGAGAGCTTGAAGTTATTTAGAGAGTGGGAACAATTTTTGGCATGAAGGACATTGTACAAAAATTACTATTATGCATTAAGATATTTTGTAGACACTTAAAAATGACTAATACATTTTTATTATATCATTTCATCAATTCGGCTATCCCTATTAATTAAATAATTTTTAATTATTTAGTTAAGTTGATGTTTCCCCCTTTCTATCCATAATAATTAAATAATTATCTTAATCTTTTCATCATATCTATATTAATTAAATCATTTTTAGTTATTTAAATAATTTATCACTTATCATATTCCCTCCAACATTAATCAAATTCAAAATTTATCTCTAGTCCACTATAATTAAATAATTTTTAAAATTATTTAATTAGCTAACACTCCTCTTTTAAATTAAATAAATTTAAATAATTTAAATTTGAATTAAATATTTTCTTCTAAAATAAATAAATAAAATTATTTATTTATTTATCCCACCATCTTTTTGTTTTACTCAGTTAATTATAGCTTAGGGGCTATGCCATATATGTTGAAGAATGAGGTGTTTTCTTAGCTTAATACTCTGTAAAACTTTAATATTGCTGATCTAAGTAAGTCTTTTCTTTGTTACATATATTCTTTGTGGGTGATTATCTTGATTAATCCATTTTACTGTTGTAGAATGTAGAGAGAAGTTGATAGAAAAACTAGACAAGATATTAGAAAGATCACACAAGATATACCGTGGAGAAACCCTTTCGAGGAAAAAAATCCACCAAGAATTATTCTATTATTTAATCTTTGAATTACAATAGCTCCAATTCTTGCTTGAGAATGTTTCTTTTGTCTTTACCAATCTTCTTCACAACCTGCAATAAAAACTCTCACAACTCTATTCAACTTGCTTGATATATATAGGCTTTAATCAACTTTGTAAACTCAACATGAGTTACAATTACAATACACAAGCCCTATCGCTAAAAGGTACACCATATCTCATGCAAATAGGGTTATCTTGTGAATAACAATGCTAAAACATGTGCTTCGTCCATTTGGGCATCCCAAACTGAAGCTACAACTCATCCTTCACTTTGGTGATAATTTCAAAGCTCTTCCTCAAAGTTGGTGCCCTTAAGTAATCCTACTTAATTGAGCCTTCAGAAATATCTTATCATGCATGAAAGGTAAATCCAATAAATCATCTTGGGCACCCAAGTTGGCTCCAAGTGATTTATAGTTAGCTAAAACATTTAGTCAACATCATTCATGCAAGAATGGTCATCCCCTGTTAACTGGAGGTAGTCCCTGTTATCTATCATACAACTCAATGTTATTAGCCATGCATTCCAAGTTAACTGAAGCTAACTACATGCAACTCAAAATAACCAACATGCATGCAACATGCACTTGCATGCAACTGAAGATAACTAAACCATAACTGAACTAAATGGAACCGAACTGAACTAAATTGATTCTAAAATAAATTGAATTGAACTGAACTCATCTGAACTGAACTGAACTAAACTTCATGCATGTAAACATAAAATCCTAAATCCTAGGATCATTACATGCATTCAGAAGTGTTATCTCTTACTCTGAATAGTTAATTGAACACAAGGTGAGTTTCACCTTACCATGTGTGCACCCACATGCTCCTATTATTTAGGAATAACTACAAATGTCAATTTCATGATTTATTTCATCGAAATAATTAATCTCATCCTAATCTTAGTGTTGTTGAACACATTCTGAGAACTTAGGAGATACATGAAATAATTAATGTTTAGGATTTTCAATTAAATTGCATCCTATTTCCAGCAATATATTATATTATCAAAAAGATATTACATCAGTTTGGGTTGTAACCCTTTACAAGACAAAAACTAGGGAATGGCTACATCCTGGTGTTAATCAAATGTTAAATTTATATACCTCTACAACTACAATATACCATTTAAAAAAAAATTGTCTCTTTTAGTTGCCATGATCTTGCCCCTGGCAGGAAAGTTCATGGAGCTAGTCCAAGTCATAGACCAACTTCAAGTTGGAAATCCTCTTAAAAAATTTGCATCCCTATCTAGCCTTAGCTCTGTGCTGCATCAATGTGGTGGAATCAAAATTTTCTAGGAAGGGAAGCCACTCGACCACCACTGCATCTTCCATCACTTGTGGGATGTCTCTTAATCAAGGAATACCAACCCCATAGAGAGCCACCCAAATGAACTCCTCTAACCCACCCAAGTACTTCTTTTTGAACAGTGAAAGTGCGAGCTCCATCACCATTTCCTTGTCTTTTCCTAGGTCTAGAAGGGAGGCCACAAACCATGAGGCAATATCAGTGTTCACCGGTAGTGCCAATCATCACTTGGGAATTCTTCCTCTAAAAACCACTTCATGACCCACAAAATAAGACCATTTTGTTCCTTGAGCACAAGCTTCAGACGCAGGTCTGAGATAGTATCCAGAAAGGCCACTTGATGACGCATCCTAACCAACCTCAGAAGCATATCCATAGTTATCAAATCTGAAATACTCCATTTTTTTACCAAATGCAATTCAAAAACATATCATTTGGAAATAAATAACCATTGGGCACACTTCACACATTTTGACTTGAAGTGAGGTGTGTAAACATAATTTTCATCCCCTCAACTCTTGTGCACCACAATATTGTTCTCAAGGGAGATGATTTAATGGGAGGTGAAGCTAGTGTACTCCCTTTCCATGTGGCATGACATTGGCAAGGTGGCATGCCACTTTGAGTTTTCCAACACCTCGCATTATTAACCACTATACTTATCTTGGGCCCCTCACAATCATCCTTGTTACACGATACATATCTTCATTGCCCGATGTTAGGAAATAATGTATAATACCCATATCCTTAATCCATTTCCTACATAACCCCAAGAGAGAAAAGTATGCATACAAGTAACCATAATGCATAGATCAAATAGACAAGCCACAAAATAACACAAGATATATACCCTAGGAAAACCCTCAAGAAGGAAAAACCTAGCCTCCAAAAGCATCCATACTCCATTTATTATTCAGCAATAAAACATTACAAGAGTTACAACGAATACCTCTAAAGCATCAAGCCTCTCCAATGCATCCTTTATGTGTCCAAGCATGAATCCACACATCCCATGCCATGCTTCACATATGCACTCTCAGAAAGACTCAATAATGACAACCCACTCACCCAGCCAACCTTAACCACTAAACATGTGCTTGCTTTTATAGACTCAAGCTCACACAAATACGACCAAGTGGTAAGATTAAACCATGTGAATACAAAAACACTAATCCCTTATTTAATATTGGGTACTAAGTTTTCACTTTATTTAATATTTTCCCAATATTTTAAATTATTATCTCATATCTCTCACACATTAAATAATAATCCAATGTTACAATACAAAATAAAGTGGACTCCAAATAATTACCTAGTGTGATTAACCACACCTCCTAGGTGCATAAAAAATAAATAATTACTTAATTACAACATTATAATATAACATTTTATGCAATGGTGTACAACACCATATCCCAACATTCTCTCACTTGTTGTATGCAATACATAAGGGATAAATCAATGAAATACATCATCATAGCCATACATGAAACCATATGAATCTTCAACATGCTCTCGTGCTCCATCAAGATACCTACAATAAAACCTTGAAGTGGCCACCATCTCGAGCAAGAACTTCTCTCATCCTCCAACATGCCACCTATGAAAGAAAAGGAATATGCCAAGGTGAAGATGCACCAATCCAAGAACACAAGCATCGAATCCAAGTGATAACAAAGGCTCCAAACAAGCTATTGTCAAAGTTGAAGAACCCACATGATTAGAAATAACATCCACAATACATGCCAATACATCCAACCATTCATACCTCCTAGGTATCAATAGCATTAGTAAACTCATTCCAACAAAATATGCAACCCATAAACTACAATCAAGCTCCCTGTATCAAACTTGTCAATGAAGAACATACATATCCAAGAACTCCCATTGCATGGGTAATGTCAAATCATATGAAGTAGATACTAATCAACACTATATTAAGGTATGATAAATAATCAGCAATGAAGTACCAAGCACAATCACAATGATCTACACATGAACACCAAAAAGTGCATACTCTCTCTTAACATGCCACCACCATCCTCCCAAATCATATGAACATGAACCTCTAGGAAGGAACAATAGAATGAAGAGAGAAAACTAGTAAAGCATAACATGTCCTACCAACACCTCAAAGTGCTACGTTGTGTCAAGTATGATCTCCTAAAAAAACCAAATGCTCAAAGCCTCAACAACACCCAAAACAACATTCAATCTCTTAGCTCAAACAAAAAATATGAATCATATATAATGCCAACATGGATGTAAGCCTCTCTAACCAAGAAATCAAACTCAAAGTATCCATTCCCAAAACAAGGAAATCAACCCAATAATCATCTCCTAAACTCCTCATCAATGAATGATAACTTAAACTCAAATGCATAAGGAGATAACCATGCTAACAATCCCTCAAAATGAATCCTCTAGAACTAACTATCCATAGCTCAAGATCCATATCTATGAAAGATAAAGAAATATAAAATCATGCTAAACAATCCTCAAATGACTCTCAAAAAATAAATCACCATGACTCAATTCATTCCCATGAGAAATCAAAGCACGAAACATAAACACATCAAAAATAGGATGAGCAATACCTATTAGATGATAAACCATCAAGTAGACCAAGAGTGGGGAATGAGAATTCTCCTCCAAGATAACCAAGTCATCATGACTCACTCCAAGAACAATCTCCTCTATCGGTCCATCATCAACTCATGTCCATATCTAGGTGAAGGCTCCTTAGTCTCCATGTTGAAACCTCTAAAGATTAATCATCTCAAGCAAATGTCTCTAATCACTAGAGAACTCCAGCATCACCCACGTCTCCAAGTATCCATAATAATGGATTACACTTTCTAGGACATCCTGATTTTTGTTGAAATCACATGTTTTTAGATAATATAATGATTTAAGCCTTGAAAGGTTCAATTTAAAGGATTTTAATTGAAGGGGGTTTTATCAAACACCCTTGGATAGAACTTCACTAGTTTTAAACCATACCTATAATGGAGTTTCCTTTACACCTATCAAAATGCTGATAAAAAACCACTGCTGATTTACCTTTTGGGGGATCAAATAAATTCATTTAAAATTTATGTTTTGTAAGTATGTAGTCCTTATTATAAGCTTCACAAAAAGTATAATTTTAATTATATTTAATTTCATTATTATATTTATTTTTTATTTCATGTGAATGTAGGTTTTTCATTGAAAATCAAGCTCTCTATTCTACACATGTGGGAAAATAGTAGATTACAAAAAAATGAAAAATATTTATGCTCTTGGTATTGATGTCCTTGATCCAACAAAAAAAAGTGAATTTTGATACATACAAAAAAGAGTTATGTGTTATACAGTAAACCTATGTCTAAATTGTAATTGGTTTGACTTCAAAACTTAATTAAGAAAAAAATATTCAATAAAACACTATGAAACCAAATGAAGGAGCTAGATATCGTAGTTACAAATCTATTTTTAAAAAAAATAGAATTTTATCCTGTTTATGGGTGTTTGTGCACTTTCTCAACACAAGCAACACACAAGTATGCTACCTCTCTTGAAAGGAAATATCTACAACTAAGTTTTAGAAATCACCCCAAGGTCTCTTGGGTGTCAGGTCATGACTAAGCTTGGAATAGTTCAATTGGTTGATGTGATTTGTTGGTAATCACAAAGGGAATTTATGGTTCACTAAGCATGGAGGGAATTGGGTCTACAAATGAAGTTTACGAATTCTAGAAATGAAGGGAAGTTGTTGCAATTCAAAACAGTAAACTAAATGTAAGGAAAAGTAAGGTGCGAAACTAAATCTCCTAATGTCAAAACCTCAGGGAAGAATGCAGAGGTGATTTTAAATTTTCAATTACAATCCAATTAAGATACACTTGAAAGAAATAACAGAAACAGAGAAATGAACATACACAGATGAACACCAGATTTACGTGGGAAAACCCTTATGGGATAAAAAACCACCACACCAAGAAAACCCCCTTTGTATTACAGTAAAAAAATTGCATACAGAGTATGGGATTCACTCTTTGATGTCAATTTACAGCAGCATACTCAATGATCAACCTTGTACAAAACATCCCATTTACAATGCTCTCTGAATTAGATTCATACACACTGATCACAACCCCGACCTTTCATCCAATCTTTCATCGAACTGATCATCCTCTTCAATCTCTAAGTATATCCATGTTGTTCACAGTCTTTCGATCTTCCTCATAGTAATGGCCACAACAGTCCAACTGCTAGCGGTTCCCATTCTACTTCTATGATTGGTCAAAGACAAACCATGTAGGATAGTCAATTAGTCAAGGCGTTCAAATTGTGTCACATGTCGGTGAGACACTAGTCGTGTCTCCTCAATGTCACAAAGCCCAACTATCAATATCGGACAGAGTCATCACCTTCAGCAAGAGGTTACACTGAGTTCAAAACTGTCGGCGAGACAAGCCATATCGCTAAGACGTCATACCAATGATCATCACATATAGCGCTATCGCCAAGACCATCACTATCGACGAGAGGTCATACCGAAGGAAAATCCATCTTGTGAAGCTCTATCGGCAAGAGTTCTCGTATTGCCAAGAGTCTCATCGATCTTTATGTCATACCGATATTCATCGAGCAAAGTTGTCGGCGAGACAAGCCATATCGCTAAGACTTCATACCAACGATAAACACATGTAGCGCTATCAGCAAGACTACTGCTATTGGTGAGACATCATACTAAGCACAGAATAGTCAGAGAGACTACCGCTTTTGCTTAGAGGTCATACTGATGTTCATACCCATTGGTGAGAGAACCATCAGTCGGTAAGAGTTCTTATTGAGTCTTTATGTCACCCCGATGACTTCTAGTGTATACCCATCGGCGAGACATTTCTTGTTGGGATGAGTTATTCCGAATGTCCAAGTCTCTCCTCAATTACTTTTGTTGCCAAAAGTCTCCCCGATAACCATAAGATACCAACCCGTAGGCAAGATATCTGCTTGGGCGAAAAGAGATGGAAATGTCCCAGCGATAACTCCAGTTGACAAGACAACAACAATGGAGACATGAGCATTCCGTAAGGTTACACAACTGCTAGTCGGCCAGACAGAAAGAATGTCACACCACTTTTCTCTTTCAGGAGTTTCATGCCAGTAAGATTGAGGCATGTTTTCCAACACTAAAACTCCATCTTTTCCATCAGATTTGGCTTTACAATGATTTGGAATTTTGTTTTCACTTTAGATTAAAAAAAAAGGTCAAAAGGGAAAAGGGATAAGAAGTTTCCTAGACTTACAACTAATGTTGAACAGTAACAATGGAGGATACTACAATAGATAGACTTCCTAAAACTAAGTTCCACTTAACCAAGGACAACCCACAGTCTCATGAAACTAATGCAATCTTCTAAGGTCTGCAAATTTTCAAACCATCCATTCACAATTAAAGCATGAATAACAGTTGAACTTAATTTAGCAATGTAAATGATGCTCATAATAACTTTACACAACAACCTATCATCAATAAACAACAAAAAGTATGAGCTAAGAAGACATCAAATACTATAGCATTCTTCACCATTAAAGTACAACATGAAATAATGACTAAAGTAACTTAAAACTAAGAACAATGAAGTTGAAATCTAAGATTTGGAGAACTAATCATGCACACATAAAGAAGAAAGCACAGGAAACCATCAAAACAATTCTTTTCTCATTAATTTTCTGTAGCATGCCTTTACACGACTCATCTCTCCCTTTGAAAATGAGAGGATGCCCCTATTTATAGTTTTCCAAAAGAAAAATGAATGGACAAAATTCATTTACATTGTATGGCTCAGATTCATTTTACATTAGGGTTTCACCTACCCCCAAATATGTGGCAATATAAAAATAGACTCTTTGTCTTTTCCCTATTTTTTCATGTAGTGACTTCCAACCTTAAGAACTATTTTGACAAGTATTCATCATCTATGATGGGCTTTCCAGTCGCTTTTTGAACATTTGCATACTTTATGAACTTTCCAAACACAACTATGAGTTTCTTCTCCTTAGAGAGCTCGGATTTTAGGATTTGGAAGGAAATCCTCTTGACTCTTTTTATGATTTGATCCTAATTCTTAGTAAAATTTGACCCAACCTCAATGATCTGCTCCATTTGAATGAAATACCTTGCCACAAAATCTATAAAATATGGTGACAACATGTCACCAACTCCTTGCTCCATTTTCTTGTGGAACAAAGGCTTGACTTTCTCCAGATCCAATTCCAGGGCAGGCACCTCAAAATTAGTCATCAGATTCAAGTATTCTACGCCATCTGCCCTATGTTTGACAACCCACTCATGATCGAGTTCCAGGTCATACAAGACCTTTTCTAAAACCTCCTTCTTGTAATCAAAATTCATCAACAAAGTTTCCATCAGCCAATGATCTTCTTTTGGTAGCCCTAACTCCTTTTCCCAGGTTTCTTGGGGAAGCTTAAGGATGCACTCCAGCTTAGGATAAGTGATCTTGTACACCTTCGAGAACTCCTTGTAGGTATTCATCATGCTTTCTATGCCCCTCTGCAAACTCTGATACCTTTTATACATTGTGACCATATGGTTGATGTCTGCGTCACTGTTGGATATCACCTTGTTGAACCAATCAGTTGTGGACTTGGTCTAGCTCTTTCTTTTCTCCAATTTACTTAGATATTCTTTTGAGAGTAAGGAGGGTGGTGCCGATGATTCTGCCGAAGCTTCTTCTTCCGTGGACGTTCACTTTTGAATATAAGCAGTCAAGTCTGCCACTTGTGCTTTTAGCTCCTCTTTGGTGGATTGGTCCTTATTCATTTGTTGTATTATGGTGGAGACATACCCTTGAAGATCATCTATCTTCTTCTCATGGGTTGTTGAGCCTAGGTTGATTGTGGATATCTGATATTCCTACCCTTGTATGGTTCATGTACCTCCACTGACTACTAGGATGGCAACCTATAGCGTCTAAGATCTAGAAGCATCCACTATGATGTGCAATCTAATTTTGGGCTTCTTCTCTTTGTGAGTCCTTGTTTGAACCCTGGCCAGGATTGCTTCTAATCTTGATTTTGGTTCAGTGACTACGAGGGCCTTCTTCTTTAATTGTTGTTCCATCCAGGCAAGAACCTTTGTTTGAGCCTTCGACGATTCATGATCACCTTCCTCTTTTTCTTATTCTCCTTGAGGCTTGTCTTCTTCTTCACTAGGGACCTTTCCATCATCATTTTATTCATCATTCGATCCTTCTATCTACATAGCTTTCCCTCTGTCTGGCTTGATAGAAGCTTTTTTCTCCTTAGTGATATCTTTATCTTCTTCATGTTCAACCTTGTTATTCTTCTCAAGCTCGACATCCCTTTCTTTGACGCTCTCTTCTTCTTCTTTCTCTTGCTCTTTCTTAGGAGTTACTTCCTCTTCTCGTAGTGTTTCTCCTTGTCTCAGGCCCTCACCTTGGCCAGTTTGTGGAGGCTCATCATGTATCTCCACATCTTTATTAGTATCTACTTTCTCTTCTCTAGAGTGGTGTCCTAGCAGGGATAGACTTTTCACTTACATCTTTGTGCTCTTGAGGTAGCTCTTCATCCAACTCCTAATTTGACATTTCCACCTCGTAAATCTCATCCAATTTGTCATTTCCCTCATCTTCACAGCCTTGTTGTGCTTCCTCATTAGAGGCCACCTTATCAATATTTACGTTTATTACACCCTTCAGATGTTCAAAGTAGTCATCCCTATTAGAATCCTTGGGCTCATCAGAAATGTCTTTTAAATCCTCCTTAGGTTGCTCTACATTAAGTCACTCCATTTCTTCAGAAAAAATCATTGTTTCCTCCATCTTTGGTGGCTCGGTTGGTGGTGGAGTAAGTGGAAAAGTAGTAGCAAGTTGGGCCATTAATGCCTAGACCTTTGGGTCAAGCATTACCCTAGAAAGCTCAGTGGGAACATTTTGTGTATAGGTTGCAAAGGCGTGCGGTAGAGTGGGCAGTGCCATAGTGGTTGTCATCAGGGAAGGAGGCAAAGTGGAGATGGTAGGCAATGGAGGCAGGAGCAAAGAGGAAGACAATGGGGAGGTAGTGGAAGAGGAAGAGTCCAATACCACCATAGGAGCAGTTAGAGAGACGGATAGAGATGTCCATTGTGCATGGAGATGAGACTGGCAAGGATTAGGTTGGAGGTGGTGGAGTGGTAGCAGTAGTAGCAATAGTAACGGAAGGAAAAGTAGTCAGTGGTGGCGAGCAAGGCCGCTCAGAATCTTCTTCTTCGTGTTGGGGCTCTTCCTCTTAAATGGTTGGCATCTCTAGCACAAAGGTCCCTGTTCTTCCTTTCTTTGGTAGTGGTTTCCCTTCCACTAATTTTCTTGTATAAACCTTATGCTTGGGCCTATGTTCAGGCACCTCTTTCCTCTTCCTAGATCTTGTGATGGGTGGGGACTTGGGGGCTTCACTTGAGGAACCCACAACAACACTGCTATTTGTTTCACTATCCATGTCATCTTCAAGCTCCCCACATGTGAGCTCAACACCTTGCTCCTTCAATTTAGCAATTTGTTCATCCAACCACTGTCTGGTTTGATGTTCCATAGGGTAGGTGAGAACGTCCAAGTCAGTGACCTCCTCTTCATCCTAGTCTATTATTGGAAAGGGGACATTGATCAAAGCATCATATCTCTCATCTATAATGTTTTCATCATCAACAACCTGGTATGGTACTTGGAACAAATTGACATATTTCACAAAGGTGATGATCATTCTCATGTAGTGGCGCATCCGCACTTCTTTATCATCATCACAATTCTCCAAAAAGTCTTCGACGTGAGGTCAGTGGGCATATTCTCTCCCAACCCATTTCTTCAACTTACCCCAAGGATCTACTCCTCCTTTGTCTGTATGAAGGTCAAAATTATACTCCACCAACTCCTTTTCTGAGTATTCCGCATAGGGAGTAGCAGGGCAAGCATACATTCCTTGTCCAAGGGTGAGGGGATATAGGACCCCAGGTCTGTGTTTGTTGCTCAAAAAGGTGTGGGAAGTTTGAAGCTGTCGAGTTATCTCTAGCAAGATGATCCTATCATTAGGGTAGTGTGGTAATCTATAAGGTCTTCCTAAGAATCCCTTGACCCTGATGTAAGTGAACTTTGGGAATTGGATGAACAGATATCCAAAACCCTTCACAAATTCCTTTGCGCTATGTGACACTCTTCTTTCAAAATCTCCTCCCAAGAGTCTGATTATATGCCCAATGAAGGAATCATTTACCCTTTTGTACTCCCTTTTGAAGTTTATGTATTGGAGTTGTGGATAGTATTCGTAGACCTTTAACTATCCCTTTTTGGTTCCTAGTTCTCCCGTAGATAATAATCCTTTATATGGGAACTTGACCACCAAGAGGTAGACTAGGTATGAGGTCATATAGAAATGAGAAGTCTTCTTCACCTCCATGATTTTGTTGTGCATATTGTTGCTTATCATCTTTTCCCAATGGAACCTTGCCTTGCCCCTGAAGATCTCCTAAATAAAATATAACATCCAATTTTCAAAGAATGTGGCAGTAGGCAATCCCATTACTCGGCTCAAAAGTGTAACCAAATCATGATGTTCTTTAAAGAAGTCACTCCTGTACAATGTCTGGGGGACCTTCGCTGCATTCACCCTATTTTCCTTTAACCAATTTTGGTTGATTGTTCTTTTTCATCTGAGGGGATCTTGTTGCCACACCTGGTTAGCGAACTCCTTCTCCACCTCCTCCATTTCATCAAATATTGGAATGTCGAAGGTCCTGTCGATAGACTTGGCATAATTTTTTTCCAATACTCTTCCATCATGATCAATTGTTTTTCTATTGGAGTGATAGCACTCTCAGTAGGCCATTACCAATTCTAGAGCTATAAGTGCAGGAGAGAAACTAGCTACTTTGGCTAGGCCACTCTTCTTAATTTGTAAGGCCCTGCCTGTTTTAGGGTTAAGCATAACCCTCTCCCTGAATTCATTTATATTGACATGCCCAAGGTTAGTATCTATGATTTTCTCCCAGCTGGAGGTGATCTTTGACATGTGCTCCACTCCATGAAACTTGTACTTCATTTGTTATTTTTCTTCTTTTCCCCTAGGGGTGCAAGTGGGCTTCTTTCCCTTAGGGTTAGGCTTTTGTGCAGGCTTCTCCGATGGCCCTACAACAAGTTCCATAAATCCTACACATACGAAATGCAATAAGTGTTTTTACACATAAATTAGGGCAAGTGCCAATCAAATCAGGTGCAAATCAAGCATTAGATCCATTTATATATCTTCAAAAGATAATAAAATTCATCATTACATTCACCTCTTAGGGCTCGTTCGAATCATTTGGGAAAATGCGGGTTTCCCCTAGGCAGAAGCTGGTTGGAGCAGTTAGGAGCAAAACAACACTGGGGCGTGGAGTTCCACAGGCAATAGCCTGCATCGAAATTCTCGTATGGCATATTTGGTAGGAAAATCCCTCATAAAATGATTAGGCACATGCAAAAATTGGCTATGAGGTACTTGAAGTTGTTAGATTAGGATTGGGTGCTCTTGTGGGTTTGAGGGTGCAGGTGTTGTAAGGTGTAAATCCTTTAAAGTTTAGTCGTTAAGTAACAAAGTTTAGGAGATGGCGACCTACATGTGGAGTTTCGCATTCTAGGGCCCATGAGGGCCTTGGACGTTGGGAATTATGCCATGGATTTTGATCAATCTCGGGAGTGCGGAAGCAAACTGTCAGGCCACTATTAAATGATTACCATTAAGGAACAACCATGAGGGGACCATGGTCAGCAGCCGACAGTCCACATAGGTGGGCCCGCAAGCAGCGCTTAGATTTAATTTTTACATTGACAATCTTTGACATTCGAAAAAGGGACCACCACCTCGTGGAGTCCTCAGTGTGGGAGGATGTGAGTGCTCAGTCATAAGATAGTGGCCTTTGGCAGCTGAACTTTTGATGATGTTTGCCCACATAGGTTCACCCGCAAGGACTTGTAGACTTGATGTTTCACTTAGTAGACTTCAAAGTCAAGAAGGAAATAAAGGGTGCAGAATCCACATTGCGGGAGGATGTGGTCACTTCACCGTTAAACACTGGCGGCCGAGGGATGGTGAACTGCATAAGGAGGCCCACAGAGTGGTCAAGACTTAGCAAATTTTTAGCAAGTGTTGGGTTCAGTCTTCTAGCGACAACAATGGAGGCGGATCCCATGGTGTGGGATGACGTTAAGGTTTGGCCGCTAACAGAGCAATGATGGGATGGGGGTTGCCTGCAGGCAGAATCCCACATGGGTATTCCCGCATAGGATCAATAGCTTAGTCATTTTCTCCAGGATTTGCAAACATTGATAAGGATGGTGAGGGCGATGGTGTGGGCCGTAGGGGAATCTTTGTTGTGCAATGAATGGCTACAATGGAATGTGATTTCGCATGGATGCAATTTCATGATTTGGGGTCGACACTAAGGGAATTGAATGTTGGGGCAATTTGCAAATGATGAGCTGAAGGTTTGAGCAAGCTCGATGGGATGCCATGTTTAACTTGGATTTGATTTATGAAGATTTCATCATTTTCAAAATCCTAACTATAAAAGAAACATAATGCACTTACCTTGAAATCGCACAAAAATCTAACGAAAATCAGTTTCAAATTTGTTGTAGGATTTCATGCGAGCGGGAGCTCCTAGTTTTCTCTTCAAATTTCAAAAGTGTAGGATGAAAATGACAGCCCTGATGCTTCTATTTATAGGATTTTTTGTCATTAATGCACACATTCAATTGCAAGTACAAAGGATAGGCAGGTTGGTGAGGTTGTGGAAACCCAAATTTGCATGGTCCTTCAGTGAAGACAAGTGGGCGGCAAAGGAAGTTGCAGGTCCTTCCGTACAGGCATACACAGGGTTCAGACGTTCCTCAAAGATTCGAGCAGCAAAGAGATGGTGACATCTTGCAAGGGTAGACCCACAAATGCGGGTCTGCATGGCCTAGTAGATGTAGTAGCAAAAGGCACAAGGAAACCCATAGGTCTAAATCTGCAAAGGCAAAAGACTTATCAAACTTGGGGTGGGTGATTTTGGTCAATTGGAACTTGATGACTTTGTTACATGTGACCAACTTAAGCTCAAAAATATGGGCACACAAAATGAGGCAAAAGCGAAAATGACCCAGCGAAGGTGAAAAGGAAAGAGGGGGTCCTTGATTTGAACGGGGCGTGTGTGCTATGGGTACAACATATCCTTCATAGAAAAAAAGGTTATGTGTTATATAGTAAACATCACTTTTTAAAAATGGTATTTACTATTAAAAACTAGTTATCAAAGGAAATGGAAAAAGAAATACAATTTGATTCCATAAGTTTTAAGATATATATTTAGTATCTACAGAAAAATGTCACAAATCACTAGTTTGCATCATCTTCAAATTCCTTGTGGTTTAGCAACTATACATGTTAGAAAGTGAAGATATAGTTAAAAAAGTTCAGTTCAATGTCAAGTTTGGCCAAAAAGTGTTTAACCCACTATTGTGGGATCACCCCATTGATGTGAGTGCCTAGAATCGATCAATCCATGCTAAGCTCCAAATGCAACACCATACTATCATGAAGCACCCAAGCAAAAGACCAATATACTTAATACCAAGAGAACCAACAAGATCAATGTCAAATCTCCAACCACATAATCAAGAACCTACCATGACAACATGATCTAACCATCTCCTCCTAGGAGATCACATGCAACAATGCATACATCCTAGTCTTAAGAGAACATGTACCACGCCAAAATCTAATCTAGAATCAAGAGTATAATATGACGTAATAAAAATCACACTATAAATCAAGAATCAACGTCTCCAAACACATGAAGATAACCATCACCAATGATGAATCACATCACTGCTAACAACTCCCACTTAATCATGATACGAGCTTCACATGGCATTGTGACAAGCATCTCCTCCATGAAAATCATCCAAGTCCACACACGCAATTGAAATTCCAATCGTACCAAGTAGAACCAAGATCTCCAAGCCAAGAAGATACAACCACCATCAAAACATCAGAAACCAATCCTACATTGCCAAAACATCACTGTCAAAATCTCCCATTGAAAAGTGTAACCAATGAAATAACCAAGCTATCATGAAATTGTGATAAACCACATGCTACAAGTCCCAACAACTAACTAATCAGGTACTCTAACCATCCATCCTCTCATATCAAAGCAGTATACCAATGCACAAATGACCACAGACAAGGTCAACTAACAAAATCTACATCAGCATTGAGCCAATCTCATGGATATATACAATCCACAAATGAATCATCCCACTGCAATCGAATGGGTGGCCAACCCACACAACTATATAACTCAAAGATCTAACTAATGAAGCATGCAAACTCATCATCACATTAGTAACCTGCAAACTGAGATATCAAAGAAGATAATCCTATAGACAACAAGACTCAAACACCAAATCAACCATAAATATGATTTTCCAAACATGTCCACAAATGAGTAACCATAGTCAAGTAACCATACAAGCATCAAGGAGATAAGCGCAACCTCCTAACGCCAAACCATAACAGCACCAAACAACCACATACATGATCATGTCATGCCAATGCTCAAATTTGTATTTGCATATCCATGACACCATAATCATAGCCAACGTTGTATCTGCACTCAACTATCACACATACAAGACTCCAAGTCTCCACTCGTGTCAACCCATGTCCTCAAAACCAAAGAAACCATGTGTATCTGTCACCATCAAATTTTAACTCTAAAAATCACCTATAAATCTATATTAGAAAGCACCAAACTGATAATTAGTTGTACTATCATTAATATCATATAAAAATATGTACTCCCTTAAGGTTTTTCCTCTTGAATCATTTGGACGCTCACACAATCACACCCTGAATCTCAAGCACCTATAAATGATCAAACAATTACAAACCATTCTCTACACCACAAACTAAAAATCTACCTGATCCATTGTGTAATACACTGCACATGCTCTCCAATTCCTATTTGAAATCAAAAATACGATTTTGTATGCAAAATTTATGACCAAAACTATGTACAAGAAAAAATCTATATTTTAGGCCCCAAAAATTGATCAAAATAGAAAAATCAAGGAACCAAAACTATACTACTACATAGTGCTCGGAACCACCTTTCCAACAAGTATAAAATTTGAAAATCTGACATCTTGGGTGAAAATTATGCCTCCTGGAAAAAAATTGTCCAATTTGGCTATAAAACTAGGCATGGTGGCCCGTACTGGCGGTGGAAGGTCTAAAGACCTAATAGGGCGTTTAAAAATGATTTAATGTTTTAATTTTTAAAAACTTTAGGGCGAATTTTTTTAATGTTTTAAATTTTATTTATTAACTTGGTTGTTTTAATATATATATATATATATATATATATATATATATATATATTTCCAAATAATTTTTAATATAAACCTTTAGAAAAAAATTGTAGGTTTTATTTTCATTTTTATTTGTGTAATATTTTTTGCAAACTGGTCAAATTGGACGATCGAATGGTCGTATGGTTAAAAAAATTGCATTTTTTTTAACTTTCCTAAAATAGGGAAAATTTTATATGAATCTTTGTTTCTTGGCCATCTTGGATCCCATGGTGAGGTTCATTTTGTCTCAAGAGATCATCCATGAAATTTCCTCTACAAAACCCTCATATGAAAGCTCAATCCAAGAAACCCTCTTTACCCAAATTGTTCATGCCTTAGATCTACAATAAACCCAGCAAATCTTGACAACCTAAAAGCCCAAATGTACATAATAACACCTACAACATGTGTTACATACAGTGTAATTCCTTAAATCTTTCCTACATAGCCATGGCTTCAACTTTGCACCAAATCTACTCAAACAAGGGTTATAACAAAAACTTGGAAGATCACACCTCCCATCAACCATTAAAGCTTTGATACCACTTGTTAGGAAATAATGCATAATACCCACATTCTTAATCCATTTCCTACATAAACCCAAGAGAGAAAAGCATGCATACAAGTAACCATAATCCATAGATCAAATAGACAAACCACAAGATAACACAAGATATACCCTGGTAAAAATCCCTCAAGAGGGAAAAACACATACTTCGTCTATTATTTGGAAATAAAACATTACAAGAGTTACAATTGAATACCTTTGAAGCATCAAGCCTCTCCAATGCATCCTCCATGTGTCCAAGTATGAATCCACACAATCCATGCCATGCTCCACATATGCACTCCTCAAAAAAACTCAATAATGATAGCCCACTCACCCAGCCAACCTTAACCACTAAACATGTGCTTTCTTTTATAGACTCAAGTTCACACAAATACAACCAAGCAGTAAGATAAAACCATGTACCACAAAACTATGTGAATGCAAAACCTCTAATCCCTTATTTAATATTGGGTACTAAATTTTCACTTTATTTAATATTTTCCCAATATTAAATTGTTATCTCATGTCTCTCACACATTAATTAATAATCCAATGTTGCAATACAACATAAAGTGGACCCAAATAATTACCTAGTGTGATTAACCACACCTCCTAGGTGCATCACAACTAAATAATTATTTAATTACAACACTATAATATAACATTTTATGCAATGGTGTACAACACCATATCCCAACACCTGAAACGTACATGTGACACGATGGATTAATCAATACCATTCCCAACATACCAACAATGTAGGCTTCATTAACAATCACATTAGCCAAGGCGTCCACTTCACAGTTGCCTTCTCTATAGATTTTCCCCACCATGAAATCATCAAACCCCTTTAGATGTCTACAACATTCACCCAACACCTTATTAAGTTTCCAATTACCCATTTGTCCTCTTTGGATTGCATTAATTATGATGAGAGTGTTTCCTTCCATTGCAAGTTTATTTATCCCTAACCTTAATCCCTCACTTAGGCCATGCCAAAGGGCAGCTAGTTCTACTTCATTGTTTGTCCCCTTCAGAAAAGGAATACTCAATTTTTTTTATTATTTCACCCTTGCAATTCTTGAAGATGCAACTCACATTGAACACCCCAAGATTTCCCTTCGATGCACCATCAAAGTTTAATTTTATTTAGCCTACTTTCAGAGGAAGCTAAACCACCTTTGTCCTAGCTGAATTAACTCTAGACACCCCATGAATAGGAGGAATTCAAGCCTAGACCATATTTTCACCATCATATTATCCAACAATGGGAAATCTTTCTTTGACCTAAATTAGTTCTTTACCATATTTTTGACCACCTCTACTATGGCACCTTCGATTTTGTTCAGGAAGGGGTCGAGTTCCATGTATTTTTCTTGGACAATTTGTTGATTCCTTTCCTTATAGATTTCCTCAATGACTATAGATGGTGACACCAACCATAAGATGGAATATAAATATTTGCACTTCCAAATTTTCCATGCATTGAAAAGATTGATGATATTAGTTGGAAGGGGGATAAACCAAATTAATTTGTTCATCATGAACAACCAACATTCCCTAGAAAATTGAAATTCCAATAGGATATGATTTGCAGGTTCTTTTGTTGCTCTAGATAAAGAGTCATCTACTTGGACCAATCACTCATAACTTCCTCAATTATTCCTTAGTGAGGATTCACTTTTGGATGACCACCCATGTGAAGGTTCCTACCTTGGACAAGCAACATTTATTCCAACATACGTGAGACAGATCATTTTCTTTTTTCTCCACTCTAGCAGCCACCACATAGCTAATTTTCACTTTGTAGGAGTTCGACTTGGCTGCACACCATTTGATTGGGTCCACATCCTCTAAGATAAAAATCCTTCATTTTGAAAACACCTCATTGAGCCTAGCAATTTGAATATATAGGACATCCAAACCATCTAGAGACTACCATTTCCGTTTTGTTCTCCCTTCTTCCAAACATGGTTTTGTAAGGTGTGGAATAAGAGGAATAATTAATTTAATAGAATAAAATTATTATAAAAAGGTGTGGAATAAGAGGAATAATTAAGTTACTTTCATCACTAAATTCAAATGGAGTAACATACATCAATGAATCAAAGTATATCAAATCAAGGTTGTACCTTCATTAGTTTTAGCCATGTAGGCTTACACATGAATTATCATCTTAGCAATGCATGTAAATTCAAAATACTGCAATGAAAATTAAGGAAATAGAAAAAACATAAATGCATCCACAAATAATCCATAACACATAGATTTCATGAGTGGAAAACCCTCGTGTGGATGAAAAACCACTTGTAAAAGTGCCTCATTGGCTTAATGAAATGCCTCACTGGTAGGGCCTTACTGGCTACAGAACCTCACTTATTACAAGATGCCTCACTGGGAATGATCATACTGTCTCACTAACATTACCATTCATTAAATATTTCTGGATATCAAGAATATCTCAAATAACAAGGAGCATAAGGAAGTTCTTTTACAAGTTACATAAGTCTACAAGCAACAGATACAAGTTCACCAATGCATCATCTTTGCATAAAACATTAAGGTAATGCCAACACTAACATGAATTGCTCCCAAGTATTTACAAATAAGACCATTCTACCTCCAATCGATCTCTCACATATCACACAAGTACACTGACAATCATAAGCCAATCACATGAAGCTTTATGGAAGTAATCCTATTATTGCTAAAATGCACACATGCCTATGCAATTATAACATGAATGTTTACTTCTAAATTCATTGAATAGAGGTTTCAACAATAAGACAATGATACTATAAAAGAGTAGCATATACAAAATAAACTATGCACATAAGATAACACAATCTATACATGGATGATACAAGGAATTAATAACACCCTGTTAGTGTTTTTGAACAAAAAGATGAAAATCGTTGAAAATAAACTGCAAGATAACTGGTTGTAAACAACCTACCAAATTCTATGAAAGAGTAAAAGAAGCTCGCAGAAAAAGGATACTAGCTAAAAATATTTAAATGAAGCAAAATGGCACCTTAACAAAGGAACTTGAAGACATCACAGGAAAATCTCAAAAAGTAAGCATCCAAACATATGTTATGACCTTTATAACAAGGTTTGAACTCCACAGAATAATGTAGCCTAATGAGAGTAACGTGTACAAAAGGACCAATTTACTCATATAGAAGTTTATGGCTCATTCCAATGCAAAGGAGACACCTATAATGAGTAGACAAAGAGTAGCAAAAATAGGAATAAGTTTTTAGATAGCCAATGAAGCACCCATTAAAAAAATACAAAGATACCCGAAATTGAGAAAAAAATTCAACTACAACATTCCCAAAATATTGTATAGTTAAAGAAGTTCCAATATAAACTGAGGAAATCAACCTAAGATAATTTTTTTTAAAAAAATGATAACTTGTTGAAATGATTATTTTGTGAGGTGAATCATCCACACTCATAATATCAAAACATGTTTATCAAAAAGAAATGTTTATAAAATGTGACCAAGATTCAGCAAGTTAAAAGAGGTGCATCAAATTCATTTTTAGGTGGCTGAAAAACAATTCTCTAATCAACATATCAAAAGAAAAGAATACACGACACTATGTGCTTCCGTCCATAACCTAAAATATAATTCACAAGTAACTTGGCATTCCTTAAAGGAGTTAGTAGTAAAAATTGTATGCATATATCAGTAATTTGCACATTTTAATGTCTTCAAGCAATAGAACTCTCCCAAGGATTCAAGGAAAATGGAGGATCCATTCATCTTTGCTTAAAAGATGGCTTGAATTAAATGCAATCATCTCAGGGAAAACCACACAAATGGGTATATTTTTTACCTTGCAAAACCTAAAATACAATCTGGATTGTATAGTAATATTAGTTTAATGTATCCATAGTGGATGTTGACAACAACCCCTTGAACATATTCTTATGCTTTTAGGTATTTCATATCATTCACTGCTCAAGTTTTTTTTTTTAGTAAGATATTGCAGTTTGTTTTGTGATGGAGACATTATAAGGTACAGTATCAAAGTGACCATGAGAAGAACATGAATATATGCTTTAAACAAATCCTCTATAATTTGGAAATGAACAATGAAAAGGTATTTGGTCAACAACAGAATGATAAACCCAATTTGAATACTCTAAACCTTAGATTTGCTTGTTTCCCAACAATGACAATACTCTCATGTTCCTAAAATAAATGTTCTTAATATTTATATTTTCTTTATTGATTATGCAAAATTTTCTACCATTTTAAGCTCCAATTTAATGAAATCTTGGACGCAGGAATTTGGAAAGCTGATGTTCCATAGCATAGTCCTACTAGCTTCAACATAACATAATTTGTCTCATTCCTAGATTCAGAGATGAGTATGAGCTTGGAAATGTACACACATTTTCTCATTTAGAAATTACAAACTTTGGATTTCCTATAGTCATGGTTTTCCCATAGCGTGAGGTTATGAAGGGGAGATGGCCTCCCATGGGAGGCGCTGCCTGTGGAAGGCAGCACCCATCCCACAAGTGGTGTAGGAGCACCTAGGATAACCTCCATAGTTAGGACATTTTGGCTTGTATCTGACATTAGCCAAGTCAGAGTTATTGTGTATTTGTTTTGGACCTTAGAAGGTCATTGTTGTGGTTAGGTGAATTAGTCATTAGGACTAAGATTCACCAATGTTTAGTCATCATTAATAGTTTTGCTTTGTTTAAGCCTAAGTTGGAATTAGAGTCTTAAATGTGTTCTAAACACATGAATGCTGTTAGAAAGATGCCATGAGGCAGTTAAGGGAGTTGGTTGCTTGAAATACAGGAGTTAGAGGTCCTAAGAGTTAGGATGATGGCATAAGGACAAGTTGCCAAATGTTGTTGCAAAGTTGTCATGGCAACATTTGCCATTATGGAAAATGTTGCATGCAACTCGGTTATCTTGGATCCCCTAAAAGATAGGAGTGCGGGATCGACCAACACACCCTACAAACATGGTAAATGGAATCTATGAAGGGAGGTGGCTCGAATTCAAGCAAGTTAGTTTTTGTAATCAAGTTTTTGTTTTTGGAATAGAAGAACTCTTCATTTTCTATGTTTTTCGAATGTTTTGAAGTGACAGTGATACAAAGTGGATTGAATGTACTGATTTGACATTGGATTCATGTTCATAGTGTAGTTCTAAGTCTTTTCCATTTTGCAAGCAAGTTAATTTTGCAAGCAAGTTAATTTGAGTTGATTTGGTGTTTTGAATTCATAAGTTAGGGTCTAAGGGTTTGTTCTGGTCCTGTCCTGACCAGTTTGCCTTTTTATGGCTCCCCCATGAAATCTAGCCACGGGAATTTCCTAAGAATAGATGGATTTGTTAGGGGAGCCATTAGTCTGTACATATTTAGGGTTAGGGGTCATGAAGAGTCGAGCAGATATTTTTAAATCAAACCCTAGGCAAGCTTAGAGTGCCCGGTTAGAGGTTTGACAGTCAAGAATTGAAGAGATCAAGCAGGGGAAAGAGGTACCGTACGGAACAAGTATAGTTCCAAGTGGAGCATAGTCATATCTTAGTATGCTAGAATGATTGAGGTCCAGTCAATCCATTTGTTTAGGTGATAAACAAGAAATTAGTGAAACCCTAGTAAATAGGTCTTTTAGCCCTATTGGACTAGATAATAGGAAACCAGAGTACGGAGGAGATAGAGGACTAAAACCTTGTGAATCTTTTAGAGGATCAAAAAGGGTATTTGAAAGTGATTTTTTTTTTTCAGGTTGTTTGGAAAGTTTGAGCAAGAAAGACAAAAAGGTCACTATCAAGGGCTACAAGGAATTAGGCCTCATTAAGACAAAAATTGGAATCGGTAAGAAAGAAGGTTGAAGATCCTCCAAGATGGAACCAATTGGATGTGTATGGCATGTTTCTAGTATCTCTAACACCCCTGCAATCAATTCAAGATTTTGTGTGATGTTTGCACTTAGAGTCTTCTAAGTGTAGGAGAGAGTTTGCCTAGTATAAGTTGTGTTAGTCTTTCAAGGTGAAGCACAAGTGTGAAACTCTTGGAGAGGAGTTGGAACAGGACTTGGTTAATGATCCAAGCCTAACAAGAACCTAGAAGATATCAGGTTCCAGGAAGAAGACAGGGAAAAGGTCTTTTAGCTAATTGTGCAGGCAAGCCTACGAACACTCACACCATATTGGTATCAGAGAAAAGTTTGATCAGGCTTGTGATTAATGTTGCAACCCACTAAATCAGTAGGAGAGAATACACCAGAGGAAGATAGAACATGGTGACTAACACTGAGTTAGCCAAGAAAGTAGAAGAACAAGAAGAGGATAATCGGTTGCTAAGAGAAAGATTGTCCCGAATGGAGAAGCTCCTGGATGAAGTCCAAGAGAAGGTAGATAAGGTAAAGGATAAAATAGATCTGAAGGAAGAAAATGAAGCAAAGGAAAAGGAATTGGACTTGGAGGAGGAAGCTCCAACACCTGACCATGTTCTTTCCGAAGAACCCTTCTTGAAGGCACTGCAGGCCTTAAGTGGCAAGGCTTTGGAAGGTGTGCCACTATTTAGTGTACAAATGGATCCTGATTCAGTCATGGACTGGATTGAAAGTATAGAGAATCACTTTGAATGTGATGGTATAATAGAAGCCCAAAAAGTAAAGGTGGCCAAGTCAAGGTTGAGAGGTTCAGCTCTCACATGGTGGAAGTTTGTGCAAGGTGAAAGAGAGAAGGAAGGAATGGGTCCTATAGTTACATGGAGAGGCATGGTAACCAAAATAAAGCAGACCTACCTACCTGATGACTATGAAGCCCAGTTGCATAGGAGGAGACATAATCTTAGACAAAAATATTTGGATGTCCAAGCATACACCGAGGAGTTCCAAAAGTTGTGCCTCAGATCAAAGGTGGTTGAAGATGAAAGCATCAAGCTAGCAAGGTATTTGAATGGACTAAAATGGTCTATTCAAGAAGACATGAGCCTAGTGAACTTCAAAACCATTCACCAATGTTATCAAATGGCCTTAAAGATAGAGGAGAAAGGAAAAAGGAAGCAAGAGCAAACCTCCAAGAGTAGAGGTAAGGGAAAAGACAGTAGAGGACAAAGAGGTGGCTATGGTGGAAGGAGTTCAGAATCAAGGGCTCAAGGAGAAGTCAGGTACTTAGAGCAACAAGAAGGAAGCTCTAGTAGAGGTGGTAGAGGAAGAGGCTCTAGCTCTAGAGGAAGAAGTGGTGGACAAGGAAGAGGCAGTTACTTTGCCAATATGAAGTGTTATCACTGCAATCAAATGGGACACCCAACCTATAGGTGTCCAGAGAAAGGTAGTACTTCCCAAGGAGGTGACAGGAGAACTAACCTTGTTCATGATGAGACAAATACAGTAGACAAACATTCTGAGGTACCATTAAATTTAGAGGAAGGTGAGAACCTCATGATGAGGAGAACTTTGATCAAGGAGCCGGTTAAAGAGGAACCAAGCCAAAGGAGGTCCCTGTTTAAGATAAAGTGTAAAATGATGGGGAAAGTATGTAGAGTCATCATTGACTCAGGGTCTACTGACAATATTATGTTAGAGGAGACAGTCGGCAAGCTGAAGTTGACAAGGATACCCCACACCAATCTTTACAAGGTCACATGGCTCAATAAAGGCCAACATGTCTTGGTAAATGAATAAGCATGGGTGGAGTTCTCAATTGGAAGGTACAAGGACAAAGTATTGTGTGATGTGTTACCTATGGATGCATGTCACTTGCTCCTAGGTAGACCATGGCAATTTGATCGCAAAGCTATGCATGATGGAGTGAAGAAATCTTATACTTTCAAGAAGGATAAGGTAACATTCAAAATTCAGTCACCATTAGAGGATGCAGAGGTGAAGACAGTAGGTCCTAATATGCTCATGGTTGGTGAAAAAGAGTTCTTAGAAGCCTTGGAAGAAGGAGGAGTTGGCTATGTAGTAATGTTAAGGCCAAGAGAGGTGAGTAATGACAAAGTAGCTGAGAAGCCAGAGTTACCTAAAGAAATACAAAAAATGTTGCAGACCTATGAAGGCATTGTAAGCAGTGGACAACCAACAACATTACCCCCTAAAAGAGCCATAAGTCATAGGATAGACTTGATACTAGGGGCTACCCTACCAAATAAGGCAGCCTACAAGATGACCCCTCAACAAAATGAGGAAATAGCTAGACAAGTACAAGAGCTCCTAAACCAAGGTCTCATTAGGAAGAGCATCAGTCCATGTGCAGTGCCCACTGTCCTAGCACCTAAAAAGGGAGGGGAATGGAGGCTTTATACTGATTCTAGGGCCATAAATAAGATAACCATTAGATATAGGTTCCCTATCCCTAGGATTGAAGACTTAATGGATTGTCTAGGTGAAGCTAAGTACTATACCAAGATAGACTTAAAGAGTGGTTATCACCAAATTAGGATACATGAGGGAGATGAGTGGAAAACAGCTTTCAAAACCAATGAGGGTTTATATGAGTGGCTGGTTATGCCATTTGGGTTGTCTAATGCCCCCTCCACATTCATGAGACTCATGAATGAAATCCTCAAAGACTACATTGGTAAATTTGTAGTGGTGTATCTTGATGATATATTGATTTATAGAAAAACAAGAGAAGAGCATCTCAAATAGATAGAGATGGTTTGCAAGAAGCTGCAGGAGGAGAAATTGATGATCAATTTAGAAAAGAGTGAATTCATCAAAACAAAGTTGGTGTACCTTGGATTTGTACTATCACATGGCAACTTGAAAATGGACAGTAGCAAAGTGGAAGCCATCCTTAATTGGTCTACTCCAAAGACAGCAACAAAGGTAAGAATTTTTCATGGCCTTGCTCAATACTATAGGAAGTTCATAAGACAATTTAGTGCTATTTGTGCTCCTATGTTGGATACCATTAAAGGAGGGATGAAGACTAAATTTGTGTGGAATGAGAAAGCTAACAAAAGTTTTGAGTTGTTGAAAGAAAAGATAGCTACTCAACCTATTTTGGTGTTACCAAGCTTTGAGAAGCTATTCACCATTGAGTGTGATGCAAGCAATGTGGCTATTGGAGTTGTTCTCAGCCAAGAGGGCAGACCAGTGGCTTTTCATTCAGAAAAGTTAAGTGAAGCCAAGAAGAAGTATTCTTCTTATGACCTTGAGATGTATGCATTGGTCCAGGCTCTAAGGAAATGGAGGCACTACTTGCTTCCCAAGGAATTCATAGTGTATTCAGACAACCAAGCACTTAGTTTCCTGAATTCACAAGAGAAATTGAGTCACAAACACATGAAGTGGATGGAATACTTGCAAGCTTTCACTTTTAATATCAAGCACAAGAAAGGAGTACTCAACAAGGTGGCAGATGCCTTGAGTAGGAGAGTCCTCACCATTCAAGAGATTCAGTTGAAGAGCATGGGAATAGATCATTTCAAGGACCTATATGCAGATGATGAAGATTTTGCAGACATTTATAAGGTATGTGCTGAATACAAGAATCATTTTCATAGTAGATATGCTGAATATACTTTGCAAAGTGATCTTTTGTTTAAAGGGAATCAATTATGTGTCCCTAGAGGCTCCATTAGAGAGAATTTGATACAAGAAAAACATAATGGTGCATTAAGTGGTCACTTTGGGATCATAAAGACTCAAGAACTTGTTCAAAGGTTCTATTATTGGCCAAGGATGAATCTAGATGTTAGGAGGTATGTGGAAAATTGTATAGTATGTCAAAAGGCCAAGGGTACTTCTTCAAATGCAAGCCTATATCAACCACTGCCTATTCCTAATAGGCCATGGGAATGCTTGAGTATGGATTTTGTAGTTGGGTTACCCAAGACAAGACAAGGCATGGACATTGTTTATGTAGTTGTGGACAGATTCAGCAAGATGGCTCACTTTGTGCCATGTAAAACAACCAATGATGCCAGTCAAATAGCCTCTCTTTTCTTCAAAGAGATAGTAAGGATACATGGGTTACCTATGAGCATTGTGTCAGACAAAGACACCAAGTTCATGAGTCATTTTTGGAAGACTCTTTGGCAGAGATTGGGAACTAATCTATCTTTTGGATCTGCATACCATCCCCAAACTGATGGTCAGACCGAGGTTGTTAATAGAAGCCTTGGAAATCTTTTAAGGTGCTTGACCAAGGAATATGGTCAACAATGGGATCAGTTGATTGGACAAGCTGAATATGCCTATAATGAAACTGTGAATAGATCAACAAGGAAGAGTCCCTTTGAAATTGTCTATGGTCTACATCCTAGAGGAGTCTATGAGTTAAGAGACTTAAAGGATGGAGTCAAGGGAAGTGGATATGCTGATGATTTTGCCTATGCAATGCAAGAGATTCATGATACAGTCAGGAAGACATTGACAGAAAACAACATGAAGCATAAGACCAAGGTGGATGAACATACAAGAGAAGTTCAGTTTAATGTGGGAGACTTGGTGATGGTGCATCTCAACAAGTCCAGGTTACAAAAAGGAGTTCCTCACAAGTTGCAGATGAAGAGGATAGGTCCCTATCCTATCTTGGCAAAGTATGGAAACAATGCTTTTAGAGTGGAGCTACCGGAAGACAGTGGACTGTCCCCTATTTTCAACATTGCAGACCTGGTTCATTATATAGGACCACCACCAGAAATGGATCAAAGCCTCAATGAAGTCATCCATGATGTGGAAGAGCTCAAACTGCCTTCCGCTACAGTCAAACAAGCTGACAGTATACTGGATACCAGGGTCTACAAGAAGACTAGAACCAAGGAATACAAGGAACATCTGATTAAATGGCATGGTCAATCTGATGCTGATGCAGTGTAGATCAAAGAATCAGAGTTCAAGAAGTTGGGCATTGATCTCAACTTACTCAATCCAAGGGTGGATTGAACTCTTTTGTTTTGGGGAGGATGGTGCAGGAGCACCTAGGCTAACCTCCATAGTTAGGACATTTTGGCTTGTATCTAACATTAGCCAAGTCAGAGTTATTGTGTATTTATTTTGGACCTTAGAAGGTCATTGTTGTGGTTAGGTGAATTAGTCATTAGGACTAAGATTCACCAATGTTTAGTCATCATTAATAGTTTTGCTTTGTTTAAGCCTAAGTTGGAATTGGAGTCTTAAATGTGTTCTAAACACATGAATGTTGTTAGAAAGATGCCATGAGGCAGTTAAGGGAGTTGGTTGCTTGAAATACAGGAGTTAGAGGTCCTAAGAGTTAGGATGATGGCATAAGGACAAGTTGCCAAATGTTGTTGCAAAGTTGTCATGGCAACATTTGCCATTATGGCAAATGTTACATGCAACTCGGTTATCTTGGATCCCCTAAAAGATAGGAGTGTGGGATTGACCAACACACCCTACAAACATGGTAAATGGAATCTATGAAAGGAGGTGGCTCAAATTCAAGCAAGTTAGTTTTTGTAATCAAGTTTTTGTTTTTGGAATAGAAGAACTCTGCATTTTCTGTGTTTTCTGAATGTTTTGAAGTGACAGTGATACAAAGTGGATTGAATGTACTGATTTGACATTGGATTCATGTTCATAGTGTAGTTCTAAGTCTTTTCCATTTTGCAAGCAAGTTAATTTGAGTTGATTTGGTGTTTTGAATTCATAAGTTAGGGTCCAAGGGTTTGTTCTGGGCCTATCCTGACCAGTTTTCCTTTTTATGGCTCCCCCATGAAATTTAGCCACATGAACTTCCTGAGAATAGATGGATTTGTTAGGGGAGCCATTAGTATATACATATTTAGGGTTAGGAGTCATGAAGAGTCGAGCAGATATTTTTAAATCAAACCCTAGGCAAGCTTAGAGTGCCTGGTTAGAGGTTTGATAGTCAAGAATTGAAGAGATCGGGCAGGGGAAAGAGGTACCGTACGGAACAAGTACAGTTCCAAGTGGAGCATAGTCATAGCTTAGCATGATAGAAGGATTGAGGTCCAGTCAATCCGTTTGTTCAGGTGATAAACAAGAAATCAGTGAAACCCTAGTAAATAGGTCTTTTAGCCCTATTGGACCTAGATGATAGGAAACCAGAGTATGGAGGAGACAGAGGACTAAAACCTTGTGAATCTTTTAGAGGATCAAAAAGGGTATTTGAAAGTGAAATTTTTTTTCAGGTTGTTTGGAAAGTTTGAGCAAGAAAGACAAAAAGGTCAATGTTAAGGGCTACAAGGTATTAGGCCTCATTAAGACAAAACTTGGAATCGGTAAGAAAGAAGGTTGAAGATCCTCCAAGATGGAACCAATTGGATGTGTATGGCATGTTTCCAGTATCTCTGACCCCCCTGCAATCAATTCAATATTTTGTGTGATGTTGGCACTTAGAGTCTTCTAAGTGTAGGAGAGAGTTTGCCTAGTATAAGTAGTGTTAGTCTTTCAAGGTGAAGCACAAGTGTGAAACTCTTGGAGAGGAGTTGGAATAGGACTTGGTTAATGATCCAAGCCTAACAAGAACCTAGAAGATATCAGGTTCCAGGAAGAAGACAGGGAAAAGGTCTTTTAGCTAATTGTGCAAGCAAGCCTAGGAACACTCACACCAACAGGTCGCGGCTTGTCGGATGGGTCGTTGTCTCCACAACACCCTCCCATGGGTGCCAAAGGCATCCCCCTTACATGGTATTAATTTTCCAAATGAAGACAATTCAGACATTTGCTCACTTTCTGGATAGTTTACGATTTAAAATCACAATTTGTGTCAATCCCCAAAATTATTTGATAGTAATATTATATATGTATAAATATATAGTACAATATATATCTATATATATATTATTAATTTAACACAACAACAATAAAATTAGTTTAAAGGATAAGAGGAGTTACAGACTTGTAGAAGTTTGATTCAACCATTTTCAAATAGAGAATCAAAATATTCAAGCACCAACGCAAGATTACAAGCAATTGGGGATTCGACAGAAGAATTTCTCTTTTTCACAATACAGTAAATTATCCATATATTGGAAATCACAATACAATGAAGATAAAGATTTAAAAACCTGGAAATCACTTCCTGAATCTTTTCTTCTTCTTATTGTTGTTCCTCCTTTCTTCCACTTTTGTTGTGCTTCTAGAAACATTACTACCCGGTGCCAAATTTTAGTTATATTTTTGTAGAGGAAACAAGAAAAATTATGGAAACAATTGTGTGTTTCCATTATTGTTTCTTCCTCTCGTAAAGATTTATTTTTAGTTTTCCAAAAACCTAATCTAGAAAATGAAATAATAAAATTTTATTTTCCATGCACAATATTTATCCTTAGCTATTAAAAAAATACCATATTTTTTAATTGAAAAATTGAATATCTATTTGAGTAAATAATAACGGAATGTCTTTTATTTGAAAAATTTAAATATTTATTGAAAATAGTTAGCAAAGAGGTAACATTTAATTGCAATTAAAAATAATTATTCTAAATTACAACGCATTATCATTTATGTGCAAAAATAAATTCTCTATTTAAAATATAATTAATTATTTTATTCCTTTGCACTTTTATTTCACCACAAATTAATTTAATTAAACATTCAGAAGTATGAACAATATAATCATTCAACTAAATTAAATACTAAATACATCAAAATATTATTATTAAATTATAAATTACTTATTGAAAATAGGGGTCGTGACATCCTTCCCCCCTTAAAGAATCATCGTCCTGATGATCTACTTAACTATAAGATAGAAATTTCATACCTCCTTACTCTATTTTACCTTAATGGTACAATCGTCCCACTTGACAAAGATATCATCTTTTTCAAGCCCCCATCTTTTTATAACAACAAGAATTCTTGTGGCTAGCATTCATAGAATTTCCCACCTTGTTAACACATCATGGCTTCATTAAGTTCACTCTATTTACCTTAACTAGTAAAAGCATGCAAACTAATTCATTTCTTTCATATAATCTTCTATATCTTATTCAAATATTTTCATATTCCAAGATATTTACCAATAGAAAAAGAATAGTTATGTTTATTTTATCAACATGCCTACTTGAATGAGATGTTAGAATAATTGCCTCTATGATGATAAACAATCATCCCATACTACATGTTATCATCATTAACGAATTAAAATACTAACAAAAGAAAAGTATCAACAATCTGAAAATATCAAACAGTTTCAACAAGGTCTCTATCTTGGCCAACAACATAAAAGATAAGAAGATCAATGAGTTACAAAAGATCATCAACATGATTAGAAACATTAAAGATAAGAAGATCACTTACAAAAATAAAAGGTTCAAGTTGATTACCATAGCAAACCAGAATACTAGATGTTAGGAAGATCATCAAGAGCTCAATACTAATTCAATTAGTTACTAAATTTCACAACAAAAAGTAAATCTCAATCTATAATTCATGTATAATCCTTTACCTTTTTACAAATGCAACAAGAGTGCATCCAAGAGAAGTGCATTACATTAATTGACTAAACAAGCCATACAATAATCCATGCAATGATACATATCCCTCTTCTCAATCTTCAACTGCCATAACCGAGTGGTCTTCTGCAAGTTGAAGGTCAAGAGCATGGTTAAGGTGATTTTCCCACCCAACCATGAAGCATAACACTTCCCCGAGATTCTTCCTAACTCGAAGAACACCTGGTCCTACAATGGGGTGCCTAGAAACCAATAACAAGGGCGGGAGGGAAACTATCGATGCATGCATGATGCCTTATATGCACTCTATACTAGAATGAACATATTTCTTGCATTCGGGATGTGACAGAGAAACATATGAAATTTCTAGGAATTCATTATCCATCTATTTCAATAGTACAACTCACTTTGGCCAAAGAATATATACAAAATTTGGTTGATCTTGGAAAAGATCACCTTCTTTGTTAACCCACATTCGACATCCTGTCCTAGAAGGTAAGCTTAATATTTATGACATACAACACATTCAACAAGAATAATCAAATTGCATACAATAAGGATCAGATAGTACAATAGTGCATAACACACACAAGTGCACATAAAATGAATAGTTAACAATCAAAAAATGCATAAACCCCTGGTGTTAAAATCACACAAGGTATGAATACATAATTTACCTGTAGTGCCTCACTCACAAAAATATGGATTATGTCTTGTATACAATTTGCATTACTCATTCAAGTTTTCATACAAGAAAAATGGTAAGTGCATCTCTCGCACAAGTGCATTGCTCGCACAAAAGGTGAAATATGCATAAATCACAATAGTATAGTTATAGTGATCATTACTCGATCCAATAAACACAATGAGTGTCAAAAGTATATCTCACACACAAATTTGAGATTTAATCATTAATCAAGTACTTTATCCACACAAAGGAATCAATGACTTACTCTAGTGCATCACTCACATAAGAACAACAATAACATGAAATATGCATCACTCCCATTAGTATAGTGAATATTTCTTGTTCAAGTGTAAATAGTGAATAATTAAAGCGACAATTTTCTATGATATACATACAATCATTCATATAGATGTGTCATTCACACAGAGCATGAGAAGTACATTATTGTACAAGTACTTTCACTAAGAACAATCAAGAATATAAGATTCATCACCTCAATCACTTCTGCCTTGTCTAATAGACAGATCAAGATATTTATCTAAACAACTTCTATCATAAATTACTGATGAAGATTCTTAAGACATCAGAACCTTGCGCTTTCACATGGTCTCATGGATTCAACTAGATCCCAAATCCTATAAGAATAAGACATTGCTCAACAATCAACTTGCCCAATGCCTAGTACTGTCACAATCATTCTTCCCTTAAGCATAACTCTTAGGTTTCTTACCTTCGAGAAGGCTTAATCAATGTTTATCCATTATTATCAACTTTATTTACTTCACAAGTGATTTTCCTTCTTCCTCTCCTCAGAAATTTCTTCCTTTCTTATTCCCTTGTATCTTATCAACTCATTCATCTTGTACGTCATCAGAGAGATCTCTCTTCACAATATATTTCTCTTAATAATTTACTTTTATTGTCACATCATCATTCCTAGGTTGTCAGCATTTACTATCCATCTTGGCTCACTTAAAATAACACTATATATTATCCATCTTGGCTCATTTCAAATAGCCACGATTACTCTTACTAGCAAGTCCCATGAAAACGCGATTAAAGCAAAGGGGTCTCACACCTCTAGAGTGCCCTAAATGATAAATTATGTCTCAACTTCTAATCGGTTTCAACCAACCATCTAGGAATCACCCATAATTAGGGTTCTCTATTCAATACAATAGGTTCATATACTAAAATGCAACCTAAGCACAGAAGGCTCGAGGTCTGAGTGTTGAACTTGAGTGCTCTGATACCAAAATGTAAGGTCCACAAATTTCACTTACTAATTATAACACTTAATTGCCAAATTAATTTAATAGAATAAAATTATTACAAAAAGGTGTGGAATAAGAGGAATAATTAAGTTACTTTCATCACTAAATTCAAATGGAGTAACATACATCAATGAATCAAAGTATATCAAAACAAGGTTGTACCTTCATTAGTTTTAGCCATGTAGGCTTACACATGAATTATCATCTTAGCAATGCATGTAATTCAAAATATTGCAATGAAAATTAAGGAAATAGAAAAAACATAAATGCATTCACAAAGAATACATAACACATAGATTTCATGAGTGGAAAACCCTTGTACAGATGAAAAACCACTCGTAAAAGTGCCTCACTAGCTTAATAGAAAAAACATAAATGCAATGATCATATTGTCTCATTGGCATGACCATTCATTACATATTTCTGGATATTAGGAATATCTCAAATAATAAGGAGCATAAGGAAGATCTTTTACAAGTTGCATAAGTCTACAAGCAACAGATACAAGTTCACCAATGCATCATCTTTGCATAAGGCATTAAGGTAATGCCAACACTAACATGAATCGCTCCCAAGTATTTACAAATAAGACCATTCTACCTCCAATCGATCTCTCACATATCACACAAGTTCACTGAAAATCATAAACCAATCACATAAAGCTTTATGGAAGTAATCCTAGCACTACTAAAATGCACACATGCCTATGCAATTATAATAGGAATGTTTACTTCTAAATTCATTGAATAGACATTTCAACAATAAGACAATGATACTATAAAAGAGTAGCATATACAAAATAAAATATGCACATAAGATAACACAATCTATACATGGATGATACAAGGAATTAATAACACCCTGTTTTTGAACAAAAAGATGAAAATCGTTGAAAATAAACTACAAGATAATTGGTTGTAAACAACCTACCAAATACTATGAAAGAGTAAAAGAAGCTCACTAGAAAAAGGATACTAGCTAAAAATATTTAAATGAATCAAAATGGCACCCTAACAAGGGAACTTGAAGACATCACAGGAAAATCTCAAAAAGTAAGCATCCAAACATATGTTATGACCTTGATAACAAGGTCCAAACTCCACAGAATAACGTAGCCTAATGAGAGTAACATGCACAAAGGACCAATTTACTCATACAAAAGTTTATGGCTCATTCCAATGCAAAGGAGATGCCTATAATGAGCAGACAAAGAGTAGCAAAAATAGGAATAAGTTTTCAGATAGCCAACAAAGCACCCATAAAAAAAAAATACAAAGATACCCGAAATTGAGAAAAACTTTCAACTACATCATTCCCAAAATAATGTATAGTTAAAGAAGTTCCAATATAAACTGAGGAAATCAACCTAAGATATTGAATTTTAAAAAAATGATAACTTGTTGAAATGATTATTTTGTGAGTTGAATCATCCACACTCATAATATCAAAACATGTTTATCAAAAAGAAATGTTTATAAAATGTGACCAAGATTCAACAAGTTAAAGGAGGTGCATCAAATTCACTTTTAGGTGGCTGAAAAACAATTCTCTAATCACCATATCAAAAGAAAAGAATACACGACACTATGTGCTTCTGTCCATAACCTAAAATACCATTCACAAGTAACTTGGCATTCCTTAAAGGAGTTAGCAGTAAAACTTGTATGCAGATCTCAGTAATTTGCACATTTTAATGCCTTCAAGCAATAGAACTCTCCCAAGGATTTAGGGTAAATGGAGGATCCATTCATCTTTGCTTAAAAGATGCCTTGAATCAAATGCAATCATCTCAGGGAAAACCACACAAATGGGTATATTTTTTACCTTGCAAAACCTAAAATACAATCTGGATTGTATAGTAATATTAGTTTAATGTATCCATAGTGGATGTTGACAACAACCCCTTGAACATATTCTTATGCTTTTAGGTATTTCATATCATTCACTGCTCAAGTTTTTTTTTTTTAGTAAGATATTGCAGTTTGTTTTGTGATGGAGACATTATAAGGTACAGTATCAAAGTGACCATGAGAAGAACATGAATATATGCTTTAAACAAATCCTCTATAATTTGGAAATGAACAATGAAAAGGTATTTGGTCAACAACAGAATGATAAACCCAATCTGAATACTCTAAACCTTAGATTTGCTTGTTTCCCAACAATGACAATACTCTCATGTTCCTAAAATAAATGTTCTTAATATTTATATTTTCTTTACTGATTATGCAAACTTTTCTACCATTTTAAGCTCCAATTTAATGAAGTCTTGGATGCAGGAATTTGGAAAGTTGATGTTCCACAACATAGTCCTACTAGCTTCGACATAACATCATTTCTCTTGTTCCTAGATTCAGAGATGAGTATGAGCTTGGAAATGTACACACATTTGCTCATTTAGAAATCTACAAACTTTGGATTTCCTCTAGTCATGGGCTACCCATAGCACAAGGTTATGAAGGGGAGATGGCCTCCCATGGGAGGCACTGCCTGTGGAAGGCAGCGCCCATCCCACAGGCCACGGCCTGTGAGATTGGTCATTGTCTCCACAATGCCCTCCCATGGGTGCCAAAGGCATCCCCCTTACATGGCATTAATTTTCCAAATGAAAACAAAATCAGACATTTGCTCACTTTCCGGATAGTTTACGATTCAAAAGCATAATTTGTGTCAACCCCCAAAATTATTTGATACTAATATTATATATGCATAAATATACAGTACAATATATCTATATATATTATTAATTTAATATAGCAACAATAAAATTAGTTTAAAGGATAAGAGGAGTTACAGACTTGTACAAGTTTGATTTAGCCATTTTCAAACAAAGAATCAAAATATTCAAGCACCAATGCAAGAATACAAGCAATTGGGGATTCGAAAGAAAAGTTTCTCTTTTTCACAATACAGTAAATTATCCATATATTGGAAATCAAAATACAATGAAAATAAAGATTTAAAAACCTAGAAATCGCTTCTTGAATCTTTTCTTCTTCTTATTGTTCTTCCTCCTTTCTTCCATTTTTGTTGTGGTTCCAGAAAAACTACTTCCCAATGCCAAATTTTAGTTATATTTTTGCAGAAGAAACAAGAAAAATTATGTAAACAATTGTGTGTTTTTGTTATTGTTTCTTCCTCTTGTAAAGATTTCTTTTTAGTTTTCCAAAAACCCAATCTAGAAAATGAAATAATAAAGTTTATTTTCCATGCACAATATTTATCCTTAGCTATTAAAAAAATATCATTTTTTTTAATTAAAAAATTGAATATCTATTTGAGTAAATAATAACGGAATGTCTTTTATTTGAAAATTTTAAATATTTATTGAAAATAGTTAGCAAAGAGGTAACATTTAATTGCAATTAAAAATAATTATTCTAAATTACAACGCATTATCATTTGTGTGCAAAAATAAATTATCTATTTAAAATATAATTAATTCTTTTATTCCTTTGCACTTTTATATCACCACAAATTAATTTAATTATACATTCAGAAGTACAAACAATATAATCATTCAACTAAATTAAATACTAAATACATCAAAATAGTATTATTGAATTATAAATTACTTATTGAAAATAGGGGTCGTGACAGGTTTAAGGTAATCCCTGACCTTTAAGCCCCATGTGTCTTTTAGTAGGTTCTTGATTTATATTAGATCATTCCTAGTAGATAAAGGAGCCATGTCCCATGAATCTTCCTAGAACTTAGCCTTCCTACCATCCCAAATATCACATGATTATTGATCCATTATAAGCTTTTTGCACTCCAGCATGAAGTTCCATATAGACGAGATTCTAGGAAGGTTTGTCATGTTTAGTATGCATTCAAAAAATTCACTATCCAAGTATTTGTTTTGGAGTATTTTGACCCATTTGACTTGGTGGCTGGTACACATATTCCAGATTAGCTTGTCCCCTAGAGCCATACTAAGAACAACCAAATTATGGAGAGCAACACCACTGGAAACTTTTTTTTAGCATATTTTCTTCCATGCAACCAAGGGGAATTTTCTACATTCTTCAAAATCCTTCTATAAGAAGTTTTGCAGCTTCTGGATTAGCCCATCATAAATTTTTATAAGCATCTTTAGGCTCAATATCATGAACATGTGTAAAGTCAAGACTATAGATTTGAGCATTGTGATTCTCCCTGTAGAGGATAACCATTTTCCTTTCCAAGACTTTGATCTATTCAAACATTTTTATACTAAAGATTCCCAAAGGCCTGCCTTGCATGAGACACCAAAAAGATGAACTCCTAGGTATTTCCTTGGTAGTTTACTGATTTTGAGCCTGAGGACACTGGCAATCTCATGTCGCTTCCATAAAGCAGTGTTGAAGAAGAAGATTTTAGACTTGTGCCAATTAACTTGTTGACCTAATGCATTATAATATGTGTCAAGAGTTTTCCTTATTTTTTTCACTTGTTTCCTTGATGCCACCCCAAAGAGCAAGGTGTCATCAATAAATTGTTGGTGATTTATTGGAGTTATGTTTGGTGATACTCTTAAACCCTTCAAATCTCTTTCAACCCTTGTCTCATGAACTAGTTAGCTCAAAGCTTTTGCCATTATGATAAACATAAAAGGAGATAGTGGATCTCCCTACCTCAGCCCATTGGAGGATGGGAAGAAGCCATGATGACTCCCATTCACTAGTACTAAAAATCTAGGGGAGCTAATGCAAATTTGAATCCATTTGCACCATCCTTCACAAAAACCTAAATTTTTCAAAAAATTTATGATAAGTTGCCTATTTACTTGATCATATGCCTTTCAAATGTCCAACTTGAGAATCATCCTTTCTTACTTCGCTTCCCTTATGCTATGAATCGCCACATGATAGATGATGATACATTCTATGATTGATCTCCTCAGTGTGAAGTCACTTTGTTCTTTAAATATTATGCTGAGGAGAAATTTTTCAACCTATTGGTGATAGTTTTGGTTACTACCTTATACACAATGTTGCATGTAGCAAGATTGGTCTAAAGTCAGGTCCATTTTCTCCACCACCTACTTTTTAGGGATGTGTACAATGAATGTATTGTTCCAATACTTTAACATGATGGCCTTCTTTCTTGACTCCTCTACTGCATTGAAGATTTATTTTCCTAAAATATGAAAAACTTATGAAAAAACATGTGGGGAAGCCATCAGGACTTGGTGCTTTTTCACCAACCAATTGCACCATTACTTTCTTTCTTCTTTCGACAACAAACCATAGACTTCTGGATTTTGCACATTTGTGATGATTCTTGGGATATTACTTAGGACGAAATCTTGGAATATGAAATTGATCATATTATTGGTGTTCAATAGCCCTTCAAAGAACCTTACCACTTCATTTCCCATGCCATCCCATGTTTCATATATGGTACCTATCTCATCCTTGATATAGGTCATTATATTCAAACTCCTCTTGAATTTTGTGATGTGGAAATATTTGGTGTTCCCATCACCCTCTTTGAGCAACATTCCCTTAATTTTTTATACCAAAATATCCCCTCTCTCTATAATACTTTTGCATACCTTGTTTTTATCTCTTTTTCTTTAATAGGTGTGCTTTGGTACATGTCATCTCTAATTGCTGTTTCATTTAGTTCTATGAGTTATTTTTTTATGCTTTATTTATCCTCAAAGATGTTTTTAAAATGCTCGATGTTTCATTCCTTCAACATCCTTTTTAGGTACACAATATTCATGAAGACCAAAAATATTTTGAACCTTTTTCTTGTGGTGCTTGTTCCGCCAATCTTTGATTTTGGTGTCAATGTCCTTGTCCCTCAACCACATTTTCTCAAACTTGAAAGGGAATCTCACTAGCTTATGATCCAGTGTGAAGGTTAGTTAGACTAGGGAGAAATTTGAACCACACTGGCTTATAAATTATATATTCTCATAAATGATGCTAAGCAATTCTCACTTTGAGAAATTTCAAGACTCTATTTGAGCTTGTATGACAACCTTTTTGGGTTTTTTTTAATGTGCATTATTTTTCATGTAGTCTGTATTGGCATAGACTAATCTATCATATTATGTATCAAAAAACTTAGTTCCATCTTGATGGCCTATTTTGGGAAATTGTAATAAGCTAAGATCAAGAACACTTTGTTGATTTATCAAGTGACAACTACAATTACACTAACTATAAAGTTTCAACATCATAGTTTGTTAAGGGATCTCAGGATTGTGTGAATTTGGGTGGGTAATCCTATGATTTTACATTTTTTTTGTTATTTTTATGATTGAGTAGTCTTGGTGGAGTTAATCATCTATATCACTCTCTCTCCTTTCCATTTGAGTATTCAACACAATCCTCCTAAATTATATAAGGTTAAATGTGGTTATTCTAGGAAGAAAAATCATGATGAAATGAATCTCTTATTTATCAAATTGATGAGATAAGTAAATTCTTCAAGAAAATCATATAAATTTGTTAGAAACTTCTAATTCAACCTTAGTAGATATATCAAATGTTCATACTCAAACATCTTATGTGGAAACATCATTTAAAAATGAGAAATGTAGCTAGATGACATGTGTTGAAATCTCATATCCATCACTTGTTGCACTATACAAATATAGTGTTGCTTCATCTATAGCTTATAATGATTCCTTGTGGTAGGGTCATATTAGTATTCCAGATATAGCTCCGTGGGATGAGTACTTTCCTAACATTTCAAGTTTTTTTTTAATGAGTCTCATATTGTAGACTTGGAGGATACCATTGAGGATATCTATCTCCTCTTTGATGATAACTCTTGTAGAGTTGCATCATACTCTTCATATGAGGACAAATTCAAAACCTCTTGTTCTTTCTCAACCTATGTGTATTTCTATAATGATAAACTATATATTTATGTTCATAAGTCCACATATCTAACTCAGCCATCATTCATGTTAGCACGCTTTATAAGAGTATTGAATTATCATTGATTCATTTATCTTACATATGGTGAGCACAACACACCCATGGTTATTGTACCCGAATATTTCATGGTACCTAATTATCCTTATCAATTTCTATCATAATTTAGCATTGGCCTGGGGATCATTGAGAAAAATTCATAGGTTCCATCTTTATCTTAAGATCTTGTTTTATATCCATTTCCACAAGGCTTTGATTTGCCACTTTTTTTAGTCAGGCTTGAGACTCCTAATTTGATTATGACACCGCTTTACCATAACATGATGACACTTGAGAAACATATAGATATATCATATATTTTGAGCTTTCTTTCCTTATATTCCTTTCAATAATGGGAATATATCTCACTTACATCTTTGGCTATTTTTCTTCCCAAGGGAAGGAACATTTTTCAATGTTCTTGTACCAAATTTAGCATTCTATGTGAAGCATCCACCATCAAAATAAGAAAATACACACTGAGGGGGGTTGCATGGCCTCTCTTCTCTCCTCTTCTCTCTATTATGGGAGTGATTATTTCTTGCATGGTCTCATAGACCTATCTTCATCCTCTTTTGGGGAATTTTTATCCTATGATTATTTGCCTTCCTTCTTTTTAAGGGGATCATTATAGATGGGTACCTAACATTTCCTCATTGTTGGGATCAATTTCTTATTTCTTGTTTCTTCAAATTTATACTTATTGGGGTTGTTGGTGTAATATCTTATACATCTTTGATATATTCTATCCTAAGTGACATGATATTATACTTATTTAATAAGTTTACTTAGAACAATTAGGGAATTTAATTATTCTCATCTAAGTAGCTAATAATGGCATGTGTACACCTTGAATGAAGGAACATAAGTATCATCAAGTTACTTCATAACCTCATGATTGATGGTAGTTAGGTTCCACCTCTAATAAATCAAGGCCACCTCTACTTAGTCAAGTTGAGTGAACTAATCTACTAACCAGTAGTTTAATTATTTACTTCTCAATTAGACTAAGTTAACTCACCCTTTTATTGAGAGTGATTCATAGTTTTTTTTTTTATAAGTTAATAGTTGTGTGTGGGAAACACCCATATAATGAACAAATTAAAAAATAGCGACTGCTTCAGACCCATGAATGGGGAGCACAAAATGAAAAAGAGACAAAAAACCTACATCACACTCAAAAAAGTCATAAGATAACCCAATGCCAAAATAAAATATGGCGACCCATCAGCCATCACCCATAGTACTCATAATAGTAGTCACCCTGAAGAAAAAGCTCAAAGGGCCTTCTTGTCCTTCCCCTTCTGCATACTCCTAGAAAGGAAGGCATCCATTGCCCATTTTTTCCTTCATCAACAATATATCTACCTTCAATATGGAGTTTCTCAATAGGTCTGATTTGAACCCCTTTCTCTTTTTGGTTGGGTAGTTTGGTTTGGAGATGACACTAGCCATTTGAAAGAGGGAGAAATTTTTAATAGGAAAACCTAGATCATCGAGATCCATGAAATTAGAGTAGTCCTCATCCAAATAATCCATGAAAGGATATGAACCATTAGAATTTGATTCATTATCAACCACTGCGATTGGAAGAGGAGGGACAGTAGTAGGAAGAGGGGGTGAAGCCTTGATAGGATCACCAATAGGTGAAGAGGATTTCTACTCCACAGCAGTGGAGGCCCTCACTAGGGCCACAAAATTAGGACAGGGGTCATCAAGAGAAGCCATAAATTTCCTGTGATTACGCCAAACAAAGTCTACATCTAGACTACCCAACTTCTTAACCCATTGCTTAAGATGAAAATGCCTAGCAGTGGGAGATTTGGGAGAAGTGCAGCCGACAATTTTGTGCCCCAACATGTTGCAATGAAAAAAAATGAAGGGAAGGCCTTCGTAATTTAGGAATTGAGTCTAGGTGCTAAGAGTAGAATGAATCATAATAGAGTGATGCAAAGGTTTGGAGATGTCAATTATAGCATAGACCCTTGTGAATTTGCGGTGAGGGACACTAGGATCCAGACTAACAAATGTTCCAAATTGCTTGATCATATTTTTAATGAGTTTAGACATTCGCATAATTGGCATGAGATTAGACAACCTGATCCAAATGGGGACTAAAGTAACCTTAGCAGTCGTAGGATCAAAGAAGGGAGACCAGTCTAGAAGGAAGAGTCCCAATTGGCCATAGAACTAAGGACCCTCCTACTCAAAAAAGGTGTAGTTAGCCATCAAGACCAAGTGAAGTAGGAAAAACCCAAATTCAAGGATGTCAATGTCTGGGAGAGAAATATTGCTCCAGTAAGCCCTCATCTAATCAACAAATTTCTCAATTGGTGGCCTCTTGCTTAGACAACAAACAAGGAGGGACCTGTTTCAAATCTCCTCTGCTAGACCATCTATACAAGCATCTGATATGTGAAAATATATAGGGGTGTCTTTCAAACAAACCTTTGAGTCCCCCAGATCATAATGAAGCAAGAAAATTGGATTAGGAGGATTCAACGAGGGCATTACCAATGGTGGCAAGGAGTAGTGTAATGCCCCGCCAAGCAACCCCAAAGGATACTAATATATCTAACATTTATGGCACCAGTTTTTTTTTAAAAGTACTAACATACATCATAATAATCATATATCACATGAAATGAAAACTAAACATGAACTACATATAACAAATCCCTCGGGTTTACATGACTGTACTACTTTTCACAACAACATTATTACATCACATGAAAGGTAAGTATACACCAGTAATCATAAGATAACATGAACATGGTCAACACATTAATCAAGGGTTACAATATTACAATGCCGCTTCCCAACATGAATGGGAAAGATACAATAAAAGGGAATGATACATTGAAATGAAGGAGTACAAAGCTACAATACTGGATCCAACTTTGGTTCAACTCAGGAGTCACTGCAAGATACAATATAGTTCACCGACCAGGAGCTGGGGACCCAATGGGGCACATAGCACGTTCCACCCAACCACGTGGACCCTAAGGCCCACCCCCCGTGCTAAGAGATGACAAGAAGGACCCCAACAATAACCATCAAACAAAACAAGGATACAAGACTTCACAACAAGATCCATAATAACATAAGTCAATCTCTAGCATAAGATATAACCAACACAAGATGTGCCCAACATAAGGAACAACCAATAAAGCATCAACATACAAATGCCAACATGTGCTTCCAGAGGCCCAAGAATAACATAAAGGGAAACAAAACATACATGGTTGTTAAAGGAAGAGTGTCATCGCAATGATGCATGGGTTACCCTGGCGAATCTTCCTAGGCCCCGGCCCCCAACTTGGGTTACCCTGGTGACCTCTTACGAAATCCGGCCCCACATGCAATCCAATGCGGAATCGATTATCTTTCATAAAGACAAGATAATGATTTTTCCATTCCAGGCCTTCTCAACTCATCTCAAGCCCATACAAGCACTTGAGCCATGAGTGATGCATTCACTTATATCTTGTTAATGTGTGATTCTATCCAAAACCCCTAATTAAATATTAACATTTTCACTTGATTAATAAACTTCCAATGAGTTACCCTGGGACCTCTTCCGGGTCCCGACCCCCATTGAAAGCCACTCCCCCTATGAGCAACAAAACTCAAAAGACACTATCAGGGTAAGCCCCCACGCACAACATATAAATCCACATAATAAATTGCATTAAGCAAGGCATACACCATCCTACACAAAATCTTCATAACGAAACTATTTTCAAGTGCAAGGCTAAAACCCATAACATCAAATAGATCGTATGAGCAATAGTTCACAAAGAACCAAAAGTGAAGGCCAATAATAAAGCAACACCTTTCTTTCCCTTTCTCTGGAAGACTGATAAATCACTAAAACAAGGGTTTCCCAACAAGGTGGCAACAAAACTTGATCTCAAAATCAACATCAAACTCAAAGCCAAAAACAACCTCCATAAATAAATTCATCATAAACTCCAAAATTACACACAAAATTCACCACAAGAATACACTCAAACATTCCAAATTTTCCAATTTACCAACATGATATGTCATGCAACAACTATTCCAATAATGGAATAAAGACTTACATGATAGATTAACCTGTCATCTATTAAGTAACTACAAGAGAATCAATTCTCATAAGGAAATTACTTTCAAATTCATCCTTGTAAATAGATACTTTTGAAACCTATCTAAGCACAAATTAAAGTATATCAATAGAGAAATATGTCATATTATCTAGTAGCTAACCTTATGATAAGGGTGATATTTCTACCCTACTCTAGGTTTTAATCCAAGCCTACTAAACTTTCTTTTATTTAATAATCACTAAATAACCATCTTTAATGAACACTCATAGGTACATGAATGTGGTATAAGAAGTTAGATATCTCCTAACTTGGTTTTCAATGTTCCTAAGTTATAGAGTTTCACTTCTAAATTTCAAACTTCGACTTTGGAATAAAAATACCCTATTATATCAAATATACTATGCACTGTTAAATTACTCTTTCAACAATAAACCTTCCAATGCATAACTCCAAATAAATTAACTATTCAATCTCTATATTTTAAAGTATACTCATGTTCTACATTTCCAAATAGTGGTCAACTAGACGCTAAGAGAGAGTATTTGATTTCTAAATGCAAAATCTATCATATAATCCTAACTTCCAACAATATTCCCTAATTCCTTTTATAAGCATTCTTATGCATAAGAAAATAAATAATAATATCATATTTCCTAATTAATAACCACCTCACCAATATCCTTCAGCATTAACACAATCGATAACTCACAAATCCTTTGAAGATACATTGAGAGTGGAGGTAGTGGTTGCTTTAAAGTAATACTAAAATAGATCCTACTCTCTTAATTCTCCAAGTCATACAAATGTTCCGGTAACAAGTCTATTGCAAGAGAAAGTGTTCTAAGGGATGTGAACCATTCCCATCAACAAGGAATAACGACATTTCTAAGGTGGAGGATAAGAAACAAAACACACAAGCTAAAGATCAATAATGTCTTATTCTATTAAACATAATTGATTATAAGGACTCATCTGCTTCTGCTATGACAGGTTAACAAGGAATCTTGGAGATTATTTGAATCTCTACAACATTCAGTTTTCGAGTGCAACAGATGTAACAAGTTGCCAAAGAAATCAGAGAGGTGTTTTAAACCTCTACTACCTTCTATGCTCAAGTGTCGCAACAGTAAGAGATTCCAAGCGAATCAAGGAGGATATTTAGGCCTATATACCCAACCATGTTCAAGCACGCCGCTATGACAGGTTGACAATGAAATCAGAGAGATTATTTAATTTACTACACCTTTACAAGTCTAAAAGTTGCAGCTGTTATAAGTTACCAAAGGTTTTAGGGAGGCTATTTAATTCTGCACAATACCTCAACTCTAAATGCTGTAACTATGACAGGTTGCCAAGTATATAAGAAAGTGAGTATTGGAATTTGGAAATATCGCCATCTACTTGTATTATTATCAAATCCAAAATGTCATCCGCAAGACTGAAGGGAAGGAGAAAGGTGAGGTGCAAATACATGACTTATGAGTGGGTGAAATAATGTACAACTTTTTTTTTATTAAACTTGACGCATTTCTATTTGGTGGTGAGTTTCCAGAGACATGCTCAAGTTTGATGTTTGGAAATTAAACTTCACTGTAATCGATGGAAAGCTCCATATTAAGTTAGTCATTGACAATATTTTATTTTCAAGTACTGCAACTGCGATAGATTGTCAGTAGAATCAAACAGGTTATTTAAATCTCCCGAAAACTGTTTTAAAAATGTAAGCTAAACAATGTTCTATATGTTATATTTGAT
>VDFB02271358.1:59761692-59949150 GCA_007258455.2 Sequoia sempervirens | reverse complement strand
ATTATTTTGGTAGAGATTGGTGTCTCTTTCAGTGGGGATTGTTTTTTCCAATAGGTTGGTTCCTACAAATCCATTAGGGTATTGGTGTCTTTGGTAGGTTGGTGCCTACTTCATATTGTAAACTCACTCATTATATTTTTGCATTATGAAGCTAGATTTGGGTAGTAGATCCAAACAACTATTCTCACCGTGGTTTTTCGGTTTCCACATATATGTGTTGTTATCTTGTGTTGTGTTATGATTAATTTCTTAAGTGATTATGTGCTCTTCATGTTGAAAAACTATATAACTGTAGAAAAATTTCAAGTTGCATGATCTAGTAAGTAGTCTTGAAGTTGAGAATTTTGAATTAAGTAGATCTACTGATTCACCCCCCTCTTAGTAGATTGTGTGTCATTCAATTGGTATTAGAGCTAAGTTCCTTTGAAGAAGCCTAAAAACTTAAGGTAGATCAAGGATGGCACAAGAAAGTTCTTCTAGAAACAAAGTACTAGTATTTGATGGATCCAATTTAACATTTTGGAAAGTTAGGATGGAGTCCTATTTGATGGATTTAGGAATAGACACATGGATGCCAGTTGTAGAAGGATATGTGCCTCCTAAAAATCACCCTCCTAGGTACCATGCCGAAAGGAGCGCTCTTGAACTCAATGACAAGGCAAAGAATGCTATTTTATGTGGTTTGACTAATTTTGAATTTGTGAAAGTGATGCAATGCAAAATAATAAAGGACATATGGGACAATTGGAAATAATCTATAAAGGTGACAATAAAATCAAAGAGGTAAAGTTTTAGACTTGAATAGAGATCATTTTGAAGGTCTAAAGATAAAAGAAGATGAGAACATTGCTACATTAATTCTTATAGTTGATGAAGTTGTCAACCATATTTGTGGTCTTAGTGAAAATTTGGAAGGGAAAATTGTAGTGAAGAAGGTACTTAGATATCTCCATAGAAGGTTTGATCTTAAAATATTTGCTATTGAAGAAGCTAAAGATCTAAATGATTAATGATTGATTGAATTGCATGAAAAATTAACTACATTTGAGATGAGAGTTGAAAGTGAAGATTCTATGAGGAAAGATGTTGCTTTAAGAGTGTTTAGGAAGTAGGTTGATCAAGACTTTGATTGTGGATTAGATCTGGAGGAATAATTTTTTTTTAGGAAGCTACAAAGAGATTTCAGTAAGTACAAAGAAAAATTACCTTTCAAGTGTTTCAATTGTGGAGAAGAAGGGAATTTTATGGATAAGTGTCCCCATAAGAATACTAACAATGTTGAGAAAAAGAATGGAAAAAAATATTTCCAGAGAAGATTCAAAGGCCAAAAAAAACATAAGGGTTTCTACACTAATGAGGAAGAATACTACTCCACTGAAGAAGATGTATCTAGAGATGAAAAAGAAAAAGTTGTGTTCATGACTTTTGAAATTGTTAAAGGAGATGTTGAAATGGGTTCCAAAGATAATGCAAAAGTGGATCTTATGGAGAAATTATTGTGGGATGGAAAAGAAATCAAAAAGATGAAGGACATAATTGTAGAAGTGAGAACTAAAGAAAAGGTATCAAAAGAGTTGAAGATTGCAAAAAAGATGATTGTTGATTTGGAGACCCAAGCAGAAGAAGCAAAAATATTTGAAGAAGTTTTGATAGAAAAGTTGCTATCAAGAGATAAAGATTGTCAGAAGCTTGAAGAAAAAATTGTGGTAGTAAGGAATGAGCTTGAGAAGGTAAACCAGCAGTTATAGACAAAGTTTGGTAAAAGTACTAAAACCCTAGATTAGATTTTGGTGAGTCTGAGAGCTCCACATATCAAAACTAGAATAGGTTTTGATGATCAGAAGAAGGTGAAAAAACAGTCTAAGAAGACTACTAAGGAAAGTTCAGAAGTGATTGGCTCTAGAAGTTCAAGATCTGAAATAACCATGCTAAGTGATGAAAACATGAGATGCAATGATGGCTTTATTCAGGTGCAAAATAAAAGAAGAATATTTGGAAGACAAGGATATAATACCAGGTCAAATATTCCTCTCTGGTTATTGTTTTAATTACAATAATTTTGGCCATAAGGTTGTTGACTATAGAAGAGCTTCGATAATGATAAATAATTTTATCAGTAATAATGCATTTGCACCTCTATACAACTTTAATATCATTTGTTTCAAATGCAACAATTTTGGACACATTGCAAGGAACTTTAGAATCAATTTTATGAGTCCTCCTTTGCTGAAAAGTGGGAGAAAATAATTAGAGAATATAATTAATGAATTAGGAAAGGTCTAGAAGAAGGTTCTTAAGAGAAGAAGTTTGAAAAATCAATGATTTCTCAAACTGCACTATATGTTGAAAAGGAGAAGAGCCTGTGGATTATAGACAGTGGTTGCTCTAGCCATATGACTGGAGATAAGAGTAAGTTCATGAATGTCAAGATATTTGAAGGTGGTTCTGTAACCCTCAGAAATAATTCAGTTGCCAAAATCTATGGTAAGGGTACTCTAAGTCTTGATGGTGGTAAAACAAAGACACGTGATGTTTTATATGTTGAAGGTTTAAAGCATAATCTATTAAGTGTCAGTTAGATGTGTGATAAGGGATTTAAGCTATCTTTTAGTGTTGAAGGTTGTGAAATCATGAAATCTACTAATGGTGAAATGATTGCAGAAGGAAGTAGGACAGATAGTGATATTTATCATCTCAGTGAGCTAAATGGACATAGTTGTCTCACTGCATAGAAAGATGAAAGTTGGCTTTGGCACAAAAGGTTAGAACATATGAATTTTTATGATATTGTGAAGATTAGTTCAAAAGGAATGGTTCGGGATATGCAAAAGATCAAGAAGCCTCAATCAATCAACTACAATCCATGCCATGAAGGGAAGCAGATAAGAAGTAAATATCTTGCTATGGAGTACTCCACATCAAAACCATTAGTTTTGGTTCATACAGATATGTACGAACTAATGAGGACTAAGATTCCACAAGGAGACATGTATTTCATGATGCTCATTCATGATTACACTGGGATGACTTGGATAACATTCCTGAAAGAGAAGTCAAAAGAATTTGAGAAGTTCAAGGCATTAGTAGAAAATGAAACCAAAAGGAAATCAAGGTTTGAGATCATATAGAGGTGAAGAATTCACTGTTGAGAAGTATGATAGATTTTGTGAAGAGCATAGGATCGAGAGGCAATTCTCTATTCATAGAACTTCGTAGCAAAATGGAGTTGTAGAGAGAAAGAACTGGATTGTACAGGAGATGGAAAGAACTATGTTATGTCAAGCAAATCTACTAGATATGTATTAGGGAGAAGCTACATAAATTGTTGTATATATTATGAATAGAGTTTAGATTAGGTGCAAGACTGAGAAGACTCCATATGAGTTATGGAGAGGAAGATAGACATCAGTAAGACACCTCAAAATATTTGGGAGCAAGTGCTACATCAAGAGAGATAAAGAAAATATGATTCTAGATCAGATGAAGGTATTTTTCTTGGTTATTCCTTAAGAAGTAAAGCTTATAGATTTTATAACAAAAGATTGAAGAAGATAGTTGAAAGTACAAATGTGATAGTTGATGAGACTATTCAGTATACTAGTATTCTAAAAGTAAAATATGATGAAGAACCAATTCATAGTAGCATTGAAGATTCAAAAGAAGTTGTTCCAAAACTACAACAAAGTATGTTTAGAAAAAATCACCCTATAGATCAGATCGTAGGTGACAAAGATAGTGGGGTTCAGATCTACAAGAAACTTGAGAGATCTAGTGTACAAGTACATTTTTATTTACTATCAAACATAGAACCTAAGTCATACAAAGAAGCAAGCAAAGAAAAAGGATGTATAGAAGCTATGGAGGAATAACTAAATCAGATCATGAATAATGAAACTTGGGAAATTGTCCCAAGACCTAAAGACAAGAATGTAATTGGAACCAAGTGGGTATTCATGAACAAGCTAAATGAAGAAGGTGAAGTGATCCATAACAAAGCAAGACTTGTGTGTAAAGGGTATTGTCAAGTTGAAGGCATAAAATTTGAAGAGACATTTGCTTTGGTGGTAAGATTGGAGGAAATTAGAATGTTTTTAGCCCTTCCAACATTCAAGAATTTCAAAGTGTATCAGATGGATGTGAAGTCAGCATTCTTGAATGGACAACTTGAAGAAGAGGTTTATATTGAACAACTAGAAGGATTTCAATATTCCAACAATCCAGATTATGTTTGCAGATTGAAAAGGATTTGTATGGACTCAAGCAAGCTCCCAAAGATTGGTATTCAAGGTTGGATGGATACTTGAAGCAACAAGGATTCCAGAGAGGAAGTGCATATAGTTGTGGTTTATGTAGATGACATCATCTTTGGAGGTAGCAGTGAAGAAATCTGCAATAACTTTTAGAAGGCAATGAAAAATGAATTTAAGATGTCTATGTTAGGAGAATTATCATTCTTTCTTGGGTTGTAGATTGAACAATCAGACAAAAGCATTTTTTTTCACAACACAAATACATAAAGGAGATGCTAAGTAAGTTTAGAATAGAAGATTGTAAACTGGTTGCAACACTTATGGTTACCGAATGCAAGCTAAGTAAAGATGATGAATCTTCTTTGGCATATCAAACTTTGTATAGGTCCATGATCAACAATTTATTATATGTGACAACATCTAGACCATATATTATGCAGAAAACTCCAAAATGGTTGCCATATTTCAGGAAACACCTAAAGAAACTCATGTTAAAGAAGTGAAGAGGATATTCAGGGATTTGAAGGGTACTAAATATTTTGGACTATGGTAACCAAAGAGTGAAAAGTTTCACTTTGACTACATAAACAGATGCAGATTGGGTAGGTTGTGTTGATGAACTAAAGGGCACAAGTGGCAATGCTTTCTTTCTTGGAAACAATTTGGTGTCCTAGTTGAGTAAGAAGCATGAATCAATCTCTTTATCTATAGTAGAAGCATAATATATTTCCGCAACATCATGTTGCACTCAGGTGCTTTGGATGAAGCAAAATTTGAAGGAAATGAAGATTGAGTTTGAAGACCCTATCACTTTTCTTTGTGATAACACCAGTGTAATAAATATTTCAAGGAATTTTGTGATGCACTCAAGAAAAAACCACATTACAATCAAGTATCATTTCTTGAGGGAGAAGGTTGCAGAGAAGGAAGTAATATTATAATATGTGGATACAAAGGAGTAAGTTGCAAATATATTCATGAAGCCACTTTGTAAGAAGACATTTGAGTTTCTTTGGCAGAAGTTGAGAGTTGTTTCTCCCTCATCTTAAATCAAGAGGAAACACAAGGTGAGGGGGAGCTTGGTCTCCCTGTCGTAAGAAGGCTTCGTGGTCTTGTAGAGTATTTTTCAGAAGCAATGAAGAATGGAATCAGGAGGAGTCTAACCTAGAACAAGTTTCCAATTTGAGTTGTGTTTTGGAAATTCTAAGGTTGCAAAAATGGTGTCTCCTCACAGGGGGAGTTAGTGGATGTCAGCATAGGTATTGTTGACCCTTTTTCATTGATGTCAAAGGTGGAGAAAGTGGACTCAAAATTTTGAATTGCTCAGAAAGAATAATGATCAGTGAGCTTAGAATGTTGAATTACTTAGAAAGAATAATGATCTCAAAATGCCATATCTTTCATAGGGGGAGAAAATGCTACAACAAAGAAATTATTTAGATGTATTTAGTGGCCCCAACATTTTTCTGTTTGCCATCAATGCCAAAGGGGGAGATTATTGAACATACATTGTCATTGATGTCAAAGAGTTGTCAAAGGTTGTTGACAGTTGTTATCAAAGGGTGTCAAGGTTGTCAAAAGATGAAAGAGATTGTAGGAGTACTATAGTTGTCATTTGACTTAAAGTTTCAGAAGTATGTTGTTTATTAGTGTGTAGATAGTCTAATCAATCATTCCTATATCAACTAACATGAATCAAGTTTGTTGAGAAGTGACTGCCTTTAGATAGTTTGTGTGTTTATTATACCATGTCAGGGATGCAGTCAGTATGAGTGTGGTGGTGCAAAAGGATATCTTTTGGGCAGAGAGATTTCTAAATATGGTGGGAATTTCCTTAAAAAATGTAGTGTTACTCTATAGTTTGGAAGGAAAGTATGTCTGCACTAGCTCTATCAATTTCCTAAGTTTTCAGAGGTGAGGCTCAGCGAGCAAGAAGCTTGAAGTGTCAGAAGGTTTGTCAAACTATTCAAAGTTCAAGGCGTGTATGGTAACGAATAGTCTAATGTGTAAAATTCAAATCTTGCGTGTGGAGTGAGGATATGACCCAATTAAGGTTCTTGTGGTGGCACACGATATCAAGTTCTTTTGGTGGCAAAAAAATTGTGTTTGGATCGTTCTACTACATGTTTCATGTAATTTGAATTTAGGTCCATCTTATGATGACCTGGTTATGTGTGGATCCATGGCTGACATGGAAGAGTGTTAATGTAATGTCATGTATATATTTCAAATGTTCAGGTGCATCATAGGAGTGTTGGTTGTATGTTTTGTCAGTTGTATAGACTATGATCAAGTAAGGTGATTTTGAGTACAAAATTGTGAAGAAAAGAGGGAGTTCCAGTATCAAAAGATCATTCTCAATGTGGAAGAGTGTTAACTGTGACTCTGGTACATATTAGAGTTATATTTCAAATCTATCATTATCTCTATATTCTGATAGGAGTAGTGTTCTAGTTGTTGTATTGTTCTAATAGGGATTGGTGTCTCTTCTCAGTGGGGATTATTGTCTCTAGTAGGTTGGTTCCTCCAAATTCAATAGGAGATTGGTGTCTATGGTAGGTTGGTGCCTACTTCATATTGTAAACTCACTCATTATATTTTTGCATTGCGAGGTTGGATTTGGGTAGTAGATCCAAGCAACTATATTCTCACCATGGTTTTTCCCATCTTGGATTTCCATGTATATCTGGTGTTATCTTGTGTTGTGTTATGATTAATTTATTAAGTGATTATGTGATCTTCATGTTGAAAACCTATATAACTGTAGCAAAAGTTCAAGTTGCATGATCTGGTAAGTAGTGTTGAAGTTGAGAATTTTGAATTAAGTAGATCTCATGATTCACCCCCTCTCAGTAGATTGTGTGCTATTCAATGGCTTCTCTATCCACATTCAAATCTAAAAAATCAATAAGATAATACTCCCATTACAACCACACAAAAAACCAACACTGTAAGAATAATGTCCCCTTCTACAATCTAGCTTAAGATCTAATATCAAATGTTGAAATAGTGAGATAACATGAGACAAAAGATATTTAATTTTATCGTGATGTGAAAAAAACAATATATTTATAATTAATAAAATAATGGAGAATTAAATATACCCAAAATAACTCCCAATCACAATGCTCTCAAAATACAATAATGGACCAATCTAGGACATAATGACTTGAATACCATGTTAAATTTTGTGATGAAAAAGTAAACCTAGAACATAATTTCTATGAATTAGCCATAAAATATAAATAAAATAATTTTAATTTATTTATTACTTGATTAATTGATTCACAATTCAAAGAATAGTGTATGGATATATAAGCTTCTTAGATGATTGAGTTAGGATGACACACATCAAAAGGTCACAAGTTAATTCCCAATTAGGATATGTGTTAATTAAGTGAGGTAAATGTGGCCCTTAAATAAATAGAGGTGGCACCTCAGTGCCATGAATAATAAATTGATGAGGTAGTGTTGGCACTTGATGACTTCAAATCAAGGATTAAATGTGTAATTATTAGCTATCAATGTGAAGGATATATAGTATCTTATTATCCTACGTAAAACTAATAAAATAGGTACAATATTCCACTTATGAAAAATACTACCTTAGGTGAAGTATAACATTCCATCATGTTTTATACAATTTCCCTAACTTGTCCATAAGTTTTTTTTGCTTGGTGAGGAGGGATTTTTAACCTAGCATGCTCTAGGTGAGGCCACAAATGGGGGACCTCATCCTCGACATTAACAAATAACTTCAACATGAATCATCTAGACTCGTGAGCACAACCTAGTGGGTGCGGAAAGGGTGAGTGCCCATGGGCACACTAGATCAACAAGGGTTTGGAGAAAAATTTGGAGCACAACATCACTTTGGCATGAACACATACAACATCAATGCTAAGGTTCAAAATTGTGAGCACATTGGATCAGTGAGGGCACAAGGCTTGTGATCACAATAGCTTGAAAAGGATTTGAAACTTGGTGGCCACTACAACACTACCACTTTGCAATCACACTATGAGATTAACACCTAACTTGTCCATATATAACATTGATAGCTTCTCCTAATACATTCAAAATTATTGAATAAAAAAGACAAAGGAAAACCCAACTTCATGCCTTTATATCAATCACTACCCAATAATCTACAATTGTGCCAAAGGATTTCTAAACAAAAAATATATGTTGTAGATCTCTATCACTAAGAAGATCTTCCATATTGACCTTCCAAAGCTTAAATTTAGTGTCATTTAACTTCTCAATCCCCATTAAGGATGTGCTTGTCATTCTTTGTACCTAGAATACAAGATTGCTCTATGCATATCTCTCACTCAAACAAGGATTAATACAACCTCTCCTTCCACATATATATACAAATTTATTCTAGCTCTTATACCAAATAGAAATGAAAATATACTAGATCCACACCAATCTTATGAGAGAAACAATGCAACAAATAACATATCTGTAAACAAAGATTTTGGCACCCAATGGCTTTCTAGCACTTCTAGGGTTTTTCACCTAAAAGGAGAAAGATGGGCCAAAATGGGAAATGTCTACACTCAAAATCAATACAAGGATGGATGCAATATGCCTAAATACAATGTCTAAATGCAATAAATTGATAAAAGAAATGAGTTATTAATGTAAAATCTTAAGTTATGCAAGTTGTTGGAAAACACAGTGATGTATGCAAACACACCTAAGAATACAAGTAAACAATAGCAAAATTAAACAAGACTGGAGAGATGCACCTGGAATCTAAAGTATGATGCAAAGAGGATTTGGAATCCTGTAAAATTGACTAGAAAAGCTGAATGGGACATTTACTCCAAGCTAGGCGACTTAGTCTAGTTTTAGGGAGATTCTACCAAAACAGGAATATGCCAAATGGGTATCCAGAAATGCAGAAACCACTTTTAAGGCCTGGCAGTGGGACTAATTCACCACAGATGGTGACTTAGTTCCACTTGGGAATCCTAAGAAATTCAAGAAATGATTTTGTAGCTTTCGGTCTACACTTTTCTTCCTGATAAGTGTTCGATTCAAAAACTGCAGAAAATAGGCTAAAAGAGGTCTCTAAGCTTCAATTAGGGCTTTGTTGACTTGAATGATTTTGATGGATTTCTGACCACTTTTTAACACCAAAATCTTTGAAAAATCTGCATATAAGACCTACAAAACACACATGTAAAGAGGGGGAAAAGGGTTAAGGGTTAGAGAATAGGGGTTTGCCTTGGTCAAACCCCAATTTGGTAATCAAACCCTAGATAATGAAATGAAATCAAGAGAGAATGATGAATGGATAACATGCAATGTCACAAACTCACCAAATCCTTGATGTTGAAATCTGAAGATATACAATGAAGTGCTTCAATGGATACTTGAAAGTACTTAGAATGCTTGAGAATTGCTTGAATGATTAGGTCTAAAATGAGAGGAAAAAAAATGATTTATACTTGGTTTTCTAATATTTCCCAAAAATAACACACCACAGACCGACCTCAAGGATACCAGAATAAAATCCCGCAAGAAAATTGAAATTATTTTGATTTTTGTGCCCAGTGGGACTGAGTCGCCCCAGGTGGTGACTTGGTCCCATAGGGAAATTTTACTGGGTGTTGGGAATTAAAGTGTATTTAATGAGGTTTAACGGGAATATTTTAAAAAATACACTTAAGATGGCCAGAAAGTGTATTAAGGGGTCATTTAAACATAAGAAAGGGTTGAATTAGTGATGACAAGTCTAGAAAAGTGTGAGAGTTTGTTACAACTCTTTACAACCTTTGAAATAAGACTTGGTAAGTAATAAAAAGAGGTTATTTAGGTGAATTATAATGAAAAGGTCCTAGAAAAGTGTGAAAGTGGGTTACAACACTTCACAACACTTTTACAAGACATCCTAGAATTCTTAATGATTCTCAAGGGTCCAGGACTTAATGTGAATGTGTTGACCACATTACAACATTAAATCTAGGAAAAATCAAGCCAAAGTCCACTAGGAGGGCCCAAACATGAGAAAGCGTAGAAGGGTTACTTTTTCCGTGTCCACAATATATATGGAAATTTTAGCCAAGTAAAAACTAAGAGATAACCTAAGATATACCCTAAGAATTTTTTTTTAGAGAAAACCGAGCCTCCAAATCAAATTGAATGTATTAGTCTTACAATTTGGATCACAATACAATATATACTACTAGTTCTCTCAAGATGAGATACACGAGATCTTCAACTCTATTTTCTAAAGTCAACTCAATAGCTTAATCATGCTCTAAACTCACTAGACAATAAAATGCTCCTCACATATAATAAATCTAATCCATGTGCATAATAATAATCAATTAAGTGGTATTGCAAAATAATGAGCATAAGTTTATGGGCCAAAAAAGTATTTTGAAATATACAAAATATTGTGCGTGAGTGTATAACTCATTAGAGATGTAAAGCATGCAAATTATACAACATATTCCTAACAAAAATCTAACCCCAATCATATTCATAAAGAAGATTTATTTTTTAAAATTTCTTGGGAACTAATCCCACCCAATTATTCTTGAAAATGGAATCCAATTAATTAGTCATATAAGAATCAAACTAGACCCAACCCCATTAAAAAATAATTTTATAGTGGAATGTTTTAGGCATATTCATCTTGAAGGGTAATATATTTTTTAGAAGCTTGTAGAAAGGGTTTTTTATTAAAAAAAAATCAACCATAGAAAAGGCAAGGGAAGGCTGAGGAGGCAAACATAGTCATTTGCAACTAATTAACTATTGTGTGAGTGTAAGTGCCACTTCCATGGATCTTCACCCCCTTGGCATAAGGATCATGGTATAGATATAGTAATGTCCAAGAAAGGCCAAAATTAGACCATGAAACTAGAACACAATGAAAAATAAGGAACATGGAGCATAGAAGACTAACAAATCCAAAAAAGAACAATCATAAACAATAAAGATAAAGAATATGAAAATAAATCATACCATTCAATGCCTCATAAGTCTCATCATAGTATCTAAAATCTTATCATGAGGTAATTTTGAGACTTAATTCAAGATAGATATCTCGCCACATTATTTATATATTTATGTACTTAAGACATTGCGTAACTTTTTTGTATTATTTTTAATTTGAAAGTTCTATAATAAATTATTTATACTTTTTAATAGTTTAAATTTTTATAAATAGTAAAAGGGGGTTTTAAAAGGACTTCTATTTATTTATTTATTAAAACAATTAAATTAAAATATAAAAATAAATAAAAAATATGATTATATTACTTACGTGTTATAGTCTATCAACAAGTCTTCTTTGTAATTGTATTTATTCATTATTAAAACAATTGAACTAGAACATTATAAATAAATAAAATATGACTATATTCCTTACAAGTTATAGTTGACTATCAATTCTTCTCGATCTTTTATAATTATAAATTTATACTAATAATAAGTAGATATAAAAACATGAAACTAGAATTATAATAATGAGTAAGAACCATTATTTTAAAAGTTCACATATAAAATAAAAATATTAAAATTGCTATTAAATTAAAAGTTTGTTTCTACATTGATATTAAAAAAAAATCAAGATAATAAAAATATTATAAAAATATATAAACTATAAATTATAATACTATATTAATGATATAGATTATATATTGTAAATTAAAAAATTATATTATTTTTATTTATAATAGTTTTTCAAGATTTATTAATAATTTAAAGTTTCACATATCTGATTATATAAAAATACAGCAAATTATATTATAGCGATCCAATAAATTTTAAAATTATAAAATACAGTTTAAAATTGTAAAATACTGTCCACAGACCATCAAATTCCAGACCCTGTACATCTTTTAAACAGATGTATTAAATAAAAAACACACATAACATGTTTGGCAACGTGTAGAAATTTTGTTACCTATATTTGTCCGAAAAAAACGAGGGCTCATGCATCTGGTCACAGTTTAATACAATGATTCTTTGAAGGAATCAAAACTGACGGCTGATGCTTTGAATCTATACCATTTAATGTCTGTTGCTCTACAGCAGCTCCTTAGATTTTCAAAGGAAGTGATGTTGTCAAGGGGGATTGACCTACGACACTACGCCTCTACATATACTCTGACTCTGCAAATCTCTCCATATTTTAATCACAAGCGGAACACTCGCAAGTTGAGCATAACTCCTTTTCTCAAGGTCATGGCTTCTTCTGTATGCAATGTTAGCACAGATCAGGTTGCACAAAAGGCCTCAGAGCCCCCTCCATTACAGGTATGTGCACTTTCACTTGATTTAATGGAATTTATGGTGGATTCAAATAAGTGGGTGGATCTGTTTTGATTAATATTGAGTTGAGCTTTTGTAGTATAGTGGATTTTAAGAACTGGGCATTTGGATATATGGTAGAGACTAAACATTGTTGTTCCGTTTTGATTGATGTTGAGTTGGCTCTTTGTTGTATGGAGGGATTTCAAAAAATTGGTCATGCCTGCATTTATCGATTTTGAGTTGGTTTTAGTAGGAATGGGGATTTTACGAGTCCGCTTGATTCATTATTGAGATTCTGGAAGTTTATATGGCCTTCCCAAAAGCACCACTTACTTCTGTGCACAGAATGCCTCTTTCTTATCAGTTAATTTGAAAAGATTGGTATTATTCGTTAGCATTTTCGTGCTTGCCTGGTTACCTGGAGTGTTGCAATATTCGCCCAACAGTTCGTCAAATCATTCAGTCGGATTCACTTTGTTTTACAAATATGAAGAAAAAAGAATTAAAACCCTGAAACGTGAACAGGGGAAAAGTTAAAACCCTGAAACGTGAACAGGTAAAAGTTAAAACCCTGAAGCAAAGGCCTTCTGTGCCTGATCCCTTTTTAATATTAACCCTCATCTTTTAGTAGCTGCTTCCTCAAAGTTCAATTCAAAGGATTTCCATTTAAAATTTATTGTTTTTGTTTTTCAATTTGCCAAGTCATGCTAAGTTTTTTTGCAGTGTGCGACTGTTAGCCGGAACCTAAACTGTGCCCAGTGAATCCTAGCCAATTTGGGTTTTTGTTTCATTTTTAAGGCGAGCTAATATGGTGGATTTCTGAACTGGTGTGTGTTTTGATTCAATTTCAATTGGATTTCGGTACAATATTGGATTCCAATAATTTGATGTACCTTTATTGATTTGATTTTGAGACAGGAATTAGTAAAATGGTGTATTGATGGTGCTTGATTTGATTGGTTTTTATGTAGATTTTAGTTTGTTCTGGTAACTTCATATCTCTAGGTCATTGGTAGAATTTTCATGCAAGTGTCTCACTCCTAGATTTTGATATAAATGGAGCATGAATAAATTGTGGTTTGAAAGCTGTCACCCTATTTACTGTGGGAGGACATAGTGTTTCTTTTTCCTCCAGGTTTGATGGTCTGTAATTTAGTTTTGTATGCATAATTGCTTCTTCAATTGAAGTTTTGATCTTGAAGATTACTGTTAGCAGGATTCTCTAACAAACATTGAGGATCATTTAAAGGTAGAAATGGACTCAGTCAGATCTTAGAGTCTCTTTTGATCCCAGTCTGTAGTTTCTCTGTACAGTTTAGTTTGAAGATGCTCCGATTTCTCCCAAACTTGATGCATTTGTTATTGGGGTTTAAAATTTAATGACAGATAATTACCAAATTAGGTGTTCCGTGAATGTTTGATTGCCAACATGTTCTCTGCTTAACTACTACAATGCTATTGAAGCTTTTAAGCTTTTGCGGGGCAAATAGGGAGACACTAGTTGTGCTACAGACAAGTAGCACATTTACGAACTGTGAAGGAGCCATGTCCAGGTGTATCTGTACTGTCAAAATCCACCTGGGATTTAACCATGGCTTGATATACGTTTGGCCCACCATAAGTGATCTTTTATTCCTCTGTTATCAAGTTCTTTCATCCATTACTTCTATTTCGTTTCTGTCTCAGGATTTTCCATGTGTGTGTAAGATTACTCTGTTTAACTTTTCTTAACCAATAGAACAAATGATTGTTAAAAGTAGCTATCAGAGGTTGTACCTCTATGGATTTTTTAAGGCTGTGTTCAGCATCTTAGAGGTCTAGCTAACTGCTGTTTAGAAGAAACTATCTTCTTGATGAGATATTCCCTATAACGTAATTTTTTTTGTTTTTTTCTTTTCTTATGTGGTTAAATGCTGATCACAGGTCTCCCACCGCTTGGAGAAATTTAAGACTACTATCTTTACACAAATGAGCAGTATGGCTTTGAAACATCAAGCCATTAATCTTGGGCAAGGTTTCCCAAATTTTGATGGTCCTGAATTTGTCAAGGAGGCTGCTATTCAGGCAATAAGGGAAGGGAAGAACCAATATGCTCGTGGTTATGGTATCCCAGAGCTAAATTCTGCTGTGGCTGCAAGATTTAAGAAAGATACTGGTTTGATAGTTGATCCAGAGAAGGAAGTGACAGTTACTTCTGGCTGCACAGAGGCAATTGCTGCCACAATGTTGGGTTTGATCAATCCAGGAGATGAAGTTATCCTGTTCGCCCCCTTCTATGATTCATATGAAGCAACATTGTCAATGTCAGAAGCCAAAATTAAGACTGTCACATTAAGACCACCTGACTTTGCAGTGCCAGAAAAGGAGCTTCGTGAGGCCTTCTCCAAAAATACTCGAGCCATTCTCATCAACACTCCACACAACCCCACTGGAAAAATGTTTTCTAGAAAGGAGCTGGAAATCATAGCTTCTCTGTGCATTGAGAATGATACCTTGGCTTTTACTGATGAGGTGTATGATAAGCTAGCCTTTGAGGCAGACCACATCTCCATGGCTTCACTTCCAGGGATGTATGAGAGAACTGTCACAATGAATTCACTGGGGAAAACATTTTCTTTGACAGGCTGGAAGATCGGTTGGGCTATTGCACCTCCCAACCTGACGTGGGGACTGAGGCAAGCTCATTCATTTCTGACCTTTGCCACATCAACTCCTATGCAATGGGCAGCTGTGGCTGCTCTGCAAGCCCCAGATTCTTATTATGAGGAACTTCTGAAAGATTACGGTGCCAAGAAGGATATTTTGGTTGAGGGTTTGAAAGATGTGGGCTTCAAGGTCTATGATTCACCAGGCACTTACTTTGTAATGGTTGATCATACTCCATTTGGCTTTGACAATGACGTCGATTTTTGCAAGCATCTAATCGAAAAGGTAGGGGTTGTCGCCATACCAACCAGTGTATTCTACTTAGACCCAGATGATGGGAAAAACATGGTTAGGTTTACATTTGCCAAAGATGAAGATACATTGAAAAATGCTGTTCAGAGAATGAAAGCAAAATTGAAACGTTGATAGTGCCAGCTGGGTTACTTGGTAGACGTTTCAGTGCATTGACCTGGGCTTTTAAGTTTTTACATATATCTATTAACTTTTTATGTTCAGCAGATTATTCAGCCAATCCATGCTTAACATGAATGTTTGTTTCTGTTCATTGACTGTTACCAAAAATGTGTACTTTGATGGTGTAATAGTTAAATGTGAAAATGCTCATTCTGCTATCCTCATATTTTCTGATGATAAATGATGATAAGAACTTGGAATTGTTAATGTGGCTCCTAGTGCCAATAAAGAACATAGGCACAAGTTGACATGCGGCAGTGCATATTTGTCTGGTTTTTTGGTAGAAGATGCACGTTATATAGAAGAATCATGGGCAGTTTAGGTCTCATGGAGAACTATATGTAACTTACAAAGTACTATTTTTTATGTCTTTAAGTTGAACGGACCCACAGTTGCCAGGAAACCCCTTTATAGGAACGTGGAATGTGTACCCCTCTGCATGTCCACAATTTCTGGTGACTGCATGTATGTGTAATATGGCCATCTCCTTCATTTACTCGAATAGTCTAATTTAATTGGCATCCCCATCCTTCTACCATACCCTGTGTCTCCAGGTAGCTATGGGGCCTGACTCTTTAACTATGTGAAAGTCTGGACTAAGATTCATCCCATTGACGAAATGGAGAACTGTGACTACAAATTTATTTCCCTTAAGAGATTGACTTAGAGAAAAATATAACATAGTGGCATCTTTTTGAAGTATTAAATAATTATACTACTCAAAAGCAGATAGTGTAGCATTACGAGGGATGCCCCTATTTTGATCTTTTTGGGGACTCCCTGGCATCACCTAGCTGTCCCATCGATGTCCCCTTGCTGGGCCTTAGATGCCCCAACATCGTCTGGTCAGCCTAGGGATCTCTCAACACATCAAATGCATGAAAAATAAAATTAAAGAACATTATAAATAAAATCCTAAAAGGGGCCCCATCAAGGCATCCCAACTCAAAACAACTTTCAAAACCCATGCCTGTTGCTGTTGCGCACTCACCAAAAGAGAAGAGGATAAAAGAAGAAAAGTAGTTTCTGAGATATCAATCAGATGAATCCTCTGATTTCTGAATTTCTTGTTCAATGTACTCATATATTAGACATGATGCAACACTTCCTTTTTGGGCATCTCTCAATATAAATCATGCTTCATATTATGTCTATGATTATCAGTCTACAGATGGATTATGGATTCAATGAATTGTTCTTATAATTACTATTCAAAATATTGGTTTCTTTTGGTTTATTTATGCTATTTTTTGATAATTTTGATTTATTTAAACTTAAAAACTTTAAATATAAAATTTATTTATCTTAATAGCTGTCCCATAGCCCCTGCTGTCTCTGAAATCTAGAAAAGGAATCTGTCCTGAAAACCTATTCCTGAAACTTGGAGAAACACTGATTTATAGTTGACACATGATTGAATGGCCTTAAAAGTTAGAGGCTTCTGTACATACTAAATAACCCCTTTAAGGTCTCTCCAGTATTGACCTCCGCACTTTTATAATTCTTCGAAAAGTTCAATTGCAATGCTTGTATTTTCCCACAAACATAGGCAGTATTTGTTGAAGAGTTTTAAGCTTCGGCCAAAAGCTTGCATACATCAGTCTATTTTGGAACTGGTGTGTGTAGGATGGTAGGCAAGGATCCTTGAAAAAGGATTGTTCAAGGCAAGGGTACATGAGCTACTGTCCTAAAAATGTTTGCATAGTGCAAACATGATCCCACTTCCTCCTATTAAACCACTGGATACATCTAGAGATGCACCTAAAGGATATGATGAGAGGGTACTTTTCATTTATCAGAGTTAACATACATGATACACAATGTTGCAGATGGTTGAGGCATAAAATTCCAGATTTGATTGATAATAATATGATTCACTTTGAAGATATGTTGTTATCATTCACTGTCTTCTAATTGGAATTTAGAAATCAATATACTGATTTCCTTTTCCTACGCATAATTAATCTAATAATGTGGATTTACATGAGAATCGTGCAATACATACACATAAGCTTGAGAGTTCATTTACATGAATGTGAAGATTATTTTTAGGTTATGCATGATGGGAATTATAACTGTTGGTTACCTTTTCACACGATGACATACCACAAAATAATTATTATGGGCCTTTCTATGTTAGAAGTCATGTGTATGGTGAACCATGTAAGGGCACATTTATATATAAATAATTGTTAATATAATGTGTGAACAAATGATTTTTTGTTTAATCATCATTTTCAACAAGCAGCATAAACACATTCAAGGGTTTCTTTGAAAATGCCTAATGGTTTATTAATTGAAACTATGAGATGCATTATTTCTTATTTAGCTATTGGTCTAGAGGAAGTCCCCTTTTTAGACACATATTCCATTTTCAGCTAGATTTCATATTTCACTTGGGCATCCATGGATGGAATAGTGTAAAGTAGTGACATGTATGTTGCATCAATGTATTAAATATATTCATGATGGTCAAGTGAGTAAAATTGATAGAAATCCAACATGTCTTTATTTAAATAAAGTCATTTCACCATAGCTACTATTATAAAGACACTAAAAGAGCCTCCATATTAGAGGATGATTTGTTTCATAAAGAATATCGACATGAAAATGAGGAAAAAATCAATTTATAAGACCACAAGGAGCCTAAAAGGATAAAAACACAAACACAACATTTAGCACTTAAGAAGACAAATGACCAAAAAAGCCACAAGTGGTACATCCTACAATTCATAAGAAAAAGGGTTTAGATATTTGCATGCCTATAAGGTATCCATATGAGCAACAAATTGAACTTGTACCAAGAAAGAATGAAAAAGATAAAGGAATCATGAATGTTAAATCTAAATTGACCCCATCTTCCAAAGGTTCTTTAGCTACTTGGGCACCAAAGAAAGATGTAGGTAATAAAAAAGTACATAATCTACAAACAAATGTGCCTTAATAAAATAGGAATAGTATCTATAGAAATAGAAATAAAAAATGGTTCATTTTTCAAATATATTTGTTAAGAGTTATACATTACACATTGATGAGGAACATATGATACAAGATTAACGACTTCGCTATGAGAATAGAGTTTCATGAATGGGAGGAGCATGATCTTTTTGGGGAAGATAGTTCCCATATTATTAGTTGTCCTTGAGCTTTTTTACTTTTTATTCACTTCATTCTTTAAGATTGTGTTGTTCATGTTTTTAGTTAGGATGTGGACTATTCAAAGACACCTTTAGTGGTGCATGTTGATATGAGTGACTTTGACCATGTGTTTGCGTTTCATGTCACTTTTCTCTTTTGGATTGTATGTATTTTTTGTTGGTGTTTTCCTTATTAAATTGAGATGATACAAAATTATGGAATAGTTGGCAATCATTCTCATCATGCTAACTAAAAGTGTAGCTTCTTTCTTTTTCTTTTTTACTTTGGCCTTTTTAATTGTGCCATGTTTGTTGTGACCCTTTCTAAATGTCTTATATTTTCTTGTTTCAACATTGAACTTATGCTTTATTATATGATGTTTTCCTTCTCACTTCACCTTCTATATTGTGTTTTGTCTCATCCTTTGACTTGTATTTTTTGTACATGTTACTTTTGTCCATGATATTTGTTCTATTTCCCCATTTTGGGGGAATCCCTTTATGAAACTTGTTATGTCTTCTTTGATGATGTTCACTTGGATATTACATGATATTATCATATATTTATCACACTTACATGTCTACATATTTACATGACCTTATATTATGATGCTTGCATGCTCACACCTTACAAGATACATTCTTATACTTCATTGTTTACATCTAATATGCTACATGCTTATTCTTCATTGCTTACACATTATATGATATTGATGTAGGCTTTGTGCTTACATGATGACATCATACATGGCATTTACAATTTCTTTCTAGCATTTTGGCTATTGTCACTTATGTGTTATCCTCAACATTGGGAGGCATTTTTTCCCCTTTTACAAGTTTTCTTTGTTAGAGTCGATAGTGAATCCCACAGCTCCCAAAAAACACCTGCAACTAAAACTCCGATCACATGGAGAGAAGAAACATTATTGTGCTATGCAATCTTGAGAAGAGATTGATCCAAAAAAGCATTATAATATGCATTTGTATTTAATGAATTTGAATGAATACAATTGGATGACTACAATGTACAACAATGAATGCTTATAAAAGAAAAAAAGACAACCCTAGGTGAGGATTAGATTAGATCATGGCAAGTGTCCTTATTCTATGCTATGAGATAGCATGACCTAAATATAGAAAAGCACTCTTAAGTTTAGCTTAAGTGTAATAAAGTAAAAGGGGATCTAATTAATCAATTGATGATTAATTAATTAGTTAGGTGATTATCTTATTTACTCTAAACACTTTCATGATTATATCTTGTTATATTCTATTATTATCAATTGATGTTTTTTGATAAAATAAGCAACATTTACAAGGTGTTGTACCCTTTACACGAGAGCCCTTAGGGCCAAAAAGAAGCTAGTTCAAACCAAGAATGAACTAGGAAAAGAGGACAGGCCACACACAGAAATAGCTGACAGACAATTGTCGAACCACAATTGGGGACTAGACAACCCTTGAACATGAGGGGACTAATCTAACTCCCTTAACCCTAGGCTGTGAAGTTGCCACAAATTTTGGGAGTCTCGTCTTCTTTCTCATCACCACAAACCAGGAAAACTTGGAATCGAAGTCCACTGAGCAAGGCGAGAGGAGCAAATCCATAATAGCCACCATGGGCAATGAGCCATCACGTAGCAAGGGAGTCAGTTGCGTAGGAGAGGAGACATGAGTGATCACAAGACCAACAGAGGCAATCAACGAGGGTCGGGTAGGCTCAAATTGAATAGCGACAATAGTTTGAGGCAACAGTGGTTCCCCATAAGGGATAGGCGGAAGAGGAGCCAGGCAAGACATAGACTCTTGAGAAGATTCAGCAGGGTCATCCCCCATGGAGGAACCATTTGAAGGAGGAGAACCCATCGTGAGATGATCTGAGAGAGCATCCTTCCACCGAGTAGCAGTGCCCTTGTGGTGGGCATGAGGGCAACCAAAGGCCAAATGACCGAGAGAGAAACATCTCCTACACCAAAAGGGGAGGCCATCATAGTCTAGGAGCTACTTCCAAGGTTTTTCCTCCACCAATAGGACTACATCACCATGGAGAGGTTTGGAGATGTCCAAATCAACTAAAATACAAGCTACCATAGTATGCCCAAGCTCCTGAGTTGTAGAGTCCACCATTAAAAAGCATCCAATGGTGTTGCCAATAGCTTCATAACATGAATCCTCCCAAAACTAAAGAGGGAGATTCGACAATCGAACCCATATAGGTTTGGTATTTAGTAGTTCTATAAGAGGATGGAAAGAACGAGACCAAGGCCTAATGGACAATGAATGAATACCCCACATCCACTCCCTTGTCCAACACATTGTCTTGCTCTACGGAGGAGGCAAAGGTTGCTAAAAAGAACCCCCTTGCACTGAGGTAGAGCTTAATCTGCCCAAAGACTATAGGCTTCCAGGAGACAAAAACCCAGTCATGGATATCGGGAAGGGAGGGCCACAAGCCATTAAACCTGCAGGCCACACCCTGTCCTAGATAGTAATCCTTGTTCTCAACAACCTCGGGTCCATAGACCACAATAAGGGAATCATGAGCACAGGGCAAAGGCGGAACATGAGCCTAAGTAGGAGTTCAAGCACCTTTAGTAGCCTCAGAAAAGGACTTCACCCATTATCAATTGATGTTATATGTGGAATTTTTACATGTTTTCTTTATGGGAATCTACAAAACAAATGATAACCTAAAATTTGGTGCAAGGAATAGTAACTATGAAATTATCAATATAATTGATTAAGAAGCCACAATAGCATAACATATTTTCTTAAGAGAGAGATGTGAATGCACAAAAAACATTAAGAGAGCTCACTTTCACATTAGTCAATTTGATATCAAATGAAAGGAAAGAATTATAATAAATAACCTTAAGATTCCAATATGATGTGGATTAGGAAAAGACAAAAATAAAAAAGGCAAGGGATAGCCATCTTAAGTTTCCAAATCCAAGGGGATAGGACAAAAGTAGAAACACATGAAAGGATAATATGTGCAAACTTATTATACTATCCTACCTAAGTAAAAAGGAAATTACCCAAGTCAACTTACTAACAAACTTGCAATTTCACACTTAGGATAAAATATCCAAGGTGAATAAAATATTACACGAACTTCCCCCTTAAGTGTAACTTAGGAAAAAAATGGGTCCTAACAAAGAGGCCTTATGAGGTACCCACATACATAAAGATCTCTCATAAACAACAAAAATGAGAAAACCAATAGGTAAAACCCTTGCTCCACCCCTTGTCTACCACTCCCACTCTCATACATCCCCACCCTACACCCCTCACCACCCCACACCACACCAAAAAAAGGAATGAGAAGACCCCCTCAAATATAGAGAGAATAGAAGGAATAAGAAGACCCCCATGAAAATGAAGCCTTTCACACCACCAATAAAACTTGTAGATGAAGATTCTTTCTATAAAGGGCTTGGTGAAAATATCAACAACCTTCTCAAAATTTCGAAAGTAATGGAGACCAATGACCTATCTATGGATAAGCTCTTGAATGTAGTGCATATGAATCTTTGTGTTTGGCCGGTTGATGATGTGATAAATTATGTAACTAGATGGCACTAAATGATTGTCACAAAATATGACTAATGGTCATTTGAACTAGACGCCATTGAGTGAGAATATGTTGAAGCCAAATGGCCTCAATGGAAAAATTAGCAATACCCTGATACACAACCTCAATGGAAGATAAAGCAATATCAAACTACTTCTTTCCTGACCAACATATAGGACTAGAACCACAAGTGAAACTATAACCTAAGTGAACATGAAATCCTAAGAAACAAGCTTCCAATATGAATTTGTGTTTCCAACCAAGTCAATATCAATACCTACTTTGTAACGAATCCCAAAATTGTGAGTATCCCAAACGTAATGGAGAGCCTACATAAATTGAGAGACCATGCCCATAGCATACAAAATATTAGGTCTCATTTAATTCAAATAAATAATGCTCCCAACAAGATGATGATAGAAAGTACCATCAACCAAAGGTCAAGAACACTAAGCCTCAAGTTTAACCCCAAAAAGGAATGGTGTTGAGGTAGAGTTGCAATTAGTCAGGTGAAAATTCAAGATCAAATCTAGAGAAAACTTGGATTGTGCAATGTTAATCCTTGAAAAAAACTAAGATATCTAAATCATGAGAAAATTAATGCAACAAGCCCAAGTTAATTATGAAAAACCTATCATAAGGACAATTTTCACTACCACAATGGATGAAGAACTCCTCATGAGTAAGAATTCATCAACATAAAGAACTAGGAAATGAGAGAATCACCCTACTACAAAATGTAAATGTTTGGATCCAAATGACAATGAGAGAACCCAAGTGTGAGAAGGACATAATCCATCTTGGCACACTAAACCCAAGGGGCATGTTTCAAGTCATAGATATATTTCCTAAGTCTACAAACCAAACAAGAATCCTAAAGAAAACCTTTTGATTGCTCCATGCATATCTCCTCCTTAAGGTATCCATGAAGAAATCCACTCTTCATATTCATTTAGTGAACCTCCCATTGATGTGTTGCAGTGATAGAAAGTGTGAGTAATGGAATTCATCTTTGCAATAAGTGTGAAGGTCTCAAAGCAATCAACACCAAGAACCTAGGTAAACACCTTTTCAATTAACTATACCTTATACTTATCTATTGTCCCATCTACTACAAATTTTATTAGGTAGATCCACTTACATCAAACAAGTTTCCTTCCCTTAGGAAGGGGGACAATATCCTAGGTGTAGTTCCTAATAATGGAACCATAATCCTCTTACATAGCAACATCCAACCCAGGAATGCTAGATGTCTCTCAAAAAGACTATGAATCAAAGGCAGTAGCAATGGAGACATGTGGAGACCTTTGAAACTATGAATGTGCCCACCTCTACTTTCCAATGATTCCCCAACCCAATTGCCTATAACTTGCAATGTCCATTGAGCTCAAAGTAGACCTAAATTTAAAAATATAGAAAATAATCATTCTCTAAGTGGACTAGGAGAGGAAGGAAGTGAATCCTCATTATCATTCTCAACATCTAAAGTGGAGTAAGAAGAAATCATAGCATCAAGAATATGTCTAGGTGGATCTAAATACTCTAAAGGTTTGTCATCTAACCTAAGTGACTCCAATGTGAATGTAGTTAGAGGAGTGAAGAAGGGACAAGAGTGGAACTCAAATATCCCTCCTCAAAATGAACACTCCTCTTAATGAATAACTTGTATGTAGTAGGGTGGAACAATTGATAACTCTTAACGCCATCTAGATAACTTACAAATATGCAAGGATTTCTTTGTGAATCCATGACCTTAAATTTCTCTATAAGAATATAAGCCCATGCAAGAGAACCAAAAATTCCATAATGCTTAATTGTTGGTTTCCAACTGCTCCAAGCTTCAAAAGGAGTGACTCCCTTCAAGGCTTGACAAATAATGCACAATTATGGATATAACAATCAAAGTTTATGGTATTTGCCCAATATAGGTACAATATTTGAAGTGCAACATGTAGTTCACCATTTCCTTCAAAGATCTATTCTTTCATTCTACCACAAAATTCTGTTGAGGGTCCTATATGAAATTATGTGATGCAAATCAATCCCCTTTGTATTGCAAATTTTTTGAAAAACAATGGTTGACATACTCCACCATTTTTAGTGTGTAAACCCTTGATGGGTTTCCTTGATTATTTCTCTAAAAAATATTTGAAGTCCTAAATTTTTTCGAACGCCTTAGACTACTTTAAAAAATCATACCCAATTAAACCTCGAAAAATCATCAATGAATATTAAAACATATCTAGCATTGCTAAAGGAAGGTTTGATAGGGAAAATTTGAGGGAAAACATGAATCAATGATAGCAACCACAAAACTACCTAAATTCAAGCCATAATGACCTCAATCTAACAATGAAGCACAAATGACAATATAAATCACAATAATAAAGCAATGAAACCTCAATTCCCATGCCAAAGTTGATTCTCCTTCATTGCTCTTCTCCATTTTGCTTTGTTTTCTCTTGGATTTGTAGTATGCAATGTATTTGATAAGCTTGATGTGTAGTAGCAAAATTTCAAGATAGTGATATGATAGTCAAACTTCAAAGATAGTGGTTAACCTTGAAATGGAATTGATAGCTTGCTTTTATAGAAATCCCAATTCAAATGAAGGGTGAGGATTGAATGATGAGGTATGATTATCAATGGATGAGATTAATTGAGAAGAAAAGAGATAAAGATGGGAAGAATGGATCACAATCCAAGAAATTAAGTGAGAAATAGGGCTTGGATAAGAATAAATAAATAAAATAATTGCAACAATTGATTTAGGAGAGGGAAAATTAATAATTAAATAATTAAAAATAATTATTTAATTATAGAAGAAAAGAGGGAAATGAAATATTAAATAATTGGGAACAATTATTTAATTTGAAGGGAAGGGAAATGATAAATAATTAAATAAATAATAATTTATTTAATTATAGAAGAAAATGAGGGAAATTAGCGATGCAATTAAATAAGATTTATTTAATTAATAAAAATAAGAATAAAGATAACATGAATTAATTAAATAATTTAAAATTATTTAATTAATAGAAGAATATGACATTGGGAAATAATTAAATAATTAAAATTATTTAATTATGTGTAAAAGAGGACAAATTAGTGAGAAAATGTTGCTTGCAGGCTAAGGACATTTTTCAATGTCTACATTTTTCCCCTCTTTGATACAATGTGATTTTGAGCGTTGTGTTAAAGAATAATCAGGAAAAACAAGTGGATTTTACAATATGTCATTAGATCACGAGAACAAACAAGGTTCAAACTTAGTATTGTGGTTATGTTTCTCTTCTTGTAGAACATTAATAAAAAATATCATTGCTTATGTAATTTTGGGAGATGATAACATTGATTGTAGATGTGATTTCAAAGGAAGGATATAATTGAATAAATATATAGTTCTGAATTTTGTAATGACTATTAACCACTTGCATTAAAATAAAGATAACTCGTCAATAGATTACAATCATGATGAGAAATAAAGCACCTTAACTCTTAGAATCAAGGGAGATCTAATGACCAATTGTGCATTCATCACCTCAACGAATTTGACTTCTTGTTGATGATCTTCTATCGAGGGGGAATCTATTGTCACCTTAGAGTCTTCATCTATTCAATCCATATTATTGTCTTTTGAAAGAAATGTATCAATGATGGTCATCCTCCTGTCCAACAATATCTTCCCAAGTAGGAGAGGTGGGTGAACATAAATAAACAAGATTCTCATGGCACTCAATGATTGGATCTTCTAACAACAAGATACCTTTTGAACACAAATAGGAGAGATATTGGGAGAAGAATAAACATGATTGTCATGATTGAACCAAGGATTGCATTCTCTTGCACCAAGCTAACCTCACACATAGGAGAGATAATGGGAGAGAGATTAATGGAAAATAACAAAAAAGGAGAATAAACTCATTTTTACATGCTTTTAACAAAAAATCCTTGCAATGCTTAACAAGATCTGACAATAGAACATGAGTTATGACAACAAAATGTTTTTGCAATGAGAACATGATGTTATGTCTTATGGATCAAGCTAGCAATGTTTTAAGCAAAACAGGTAGTTACAAAACTGATACAAAAAAAATGATATCAAATTTGGGTAAAGACTAGAGACAAGGTTCTACACAGTAAATTTTGGCTCAATTTAGTTGGATAGGGGCGCCTATGTCCTGCATAAGATATTGAAAAATTCAAAATTTCACTGTGTACGTGTTATGCCTTGCATAATCACCCCATTTTATTTTGAAACAAAATGGGTCCCCCTTTCTCTTTTTCTTTCGTTGCCTTTGTTTATTTGCTTTGGTCTTGGGAATTTCTTCGTTTTCCTCCTAGGTCTATATTTTGTTTTATTGGATTTTGGTTCTGTCTCACCTTGAGTTGGTTTTCTTCTTGCAAAAAAGATTGAATGAAATAATCATAAGCAATAGTGTATTTTAGGATAATATATTTTATATGCTCTAAGGACTAACCGAGGCATTTGTTTTGCAGAATTGAATCACTCATCTGAATGATATCTCTCAAGGAAGTCAGCTGTAAAGCATGCCTCAGTCCCATTTAGCATAAAACTCCTCAAGAAAAAGTTGTTGAGACCCTCTTGTTGTCTTGCTGATTGTCCGTTTGGTTTTGTTCATTTGAAATCCAAAGGGTCGTCGAGACATTTCAGTTGCTATGGGTTTCTATAGGTCTCCCCGAAGTAAAATGGGCTCTCGGCGAAAGAGGAGACTTTGATGGAATGTCTTCGGCAAAAGGTCTCGCCGATGGTTGCTAGTCTCAGCGAAGGATGGTAGCGTCGGCAAGAAGTCTCACCAATAGGGTGGATTCTTGCCAAAATGACACAGCACCGGGCCGAGGATTTGGGTTCACTATGAAGTCCTGGCTCCCGGGTGATGTCTCACCGAAAGGGTGGTCCCTTCGGTATAGGTTACGGTTTCGCCGTGATGTCCTACCAACACAGGGGAGTCTCGCCGACATGAAATGAAGGTCTTGGCGAGAGGAAATTACTTCGGAGTAATATCTCCTCGACTACTGAATGTCTTGCCGAAGGGTATGCCTTCGACATAATCTCATGTCGACAGTTGTTCAAACGCTCACCCGAAGATTTTGCTTTCACCATGAGGTCTGGCCGACCACAGAGAGTCTCGCCGACATGGCACAATATTGCTATGACCTCTGGCTGACAGTGGGGAGTCTTACTGAAATGAAGTGAGCCCGAGGAGAATGAAAGAATTTAGCATGATGTCTTGCCGACCTTGTGATGTCATGCCGATACAATGAAATCTTGACGAAAGCGTTATGCCTTCAACATGAAGTCTGGCTGAAAAGGAAAGGTCTCGTCGAGAGTTTCAGTTTTTTCGGTGTAACATCTTGCCGACTGAAGGAACTCCCACTGAAAGAAGGGTTTGAGCTCAGCGAGAGTGGGATGATCTTGGCATAACGTCTCACTGACCCGATGGAGTCCTGCCAATAGCGATGAACTTACCAATAGAAAGGGATATCGGTATGACCGATGAGAACTCGCCATGACCTCTGGCCGATAATGTTTTTCTTGCCAATGGTTTTTGTGATATCGATATAGCTTGTGTAGCTCGACATGAAGTCTTTCCAACCGTCATGTGTCACGCCGATAGCTGCTAAGAGAGGTATAAGCGCATCGGGGAGACACAATTAGTGTCTCACTGACATGCGATTTTGCTTGGACAACCTTTGACTGCCCGGGAATCTTGCGTGGCATATGTTTAACCAATCAGAAGAACTTAAAATGGAACCATTGATTGATTGACTACCTCAGAGAGGAGGATCAACAGGATGCAACCAGTGTGGATTTGCTCCGTGAATGCGCTGATGAAGCAGCTCAGTGAATAGTGGTGTGGGGGATTTAATGGAAATTTTGATGCTGCTTCCAGAGGATGTCAACGTACAGAGAGATCTAGGGTGGGGAGAAAGGCAGAAAAGAGGAAGAAACCACGAGCCTCAGTGATGGCTAGGATCACCGACTGGCAAGGGGCGGATCGACATTAATGATAATGCTTTATAGCATTCAAGGCAGCCCTTCAAAGGAGTTTGAGGATGGACACAGAGGCGTGGAGTAAATACTATAGCTACAAAAGATCTACAAGATTAAATCCTGAGGGAAAATACTTCACCAACATGGACAGCAGGGATGCCATTTAACACAGCATTAACTCTATTCGAAAGATCTGAGTATTGACTCTCCTGCAACCAAGTGAGATATTTTGTAAACCCTAGAAACAGGGGCCAACGCATTCTCTTTGGGCATGTCCTGTATATATGACATTTTTGGCCTCTTTGTAAAAAGGGAAGGAGAAAAAGAGTTGTGAGACATAGGGAGATAGATTTTGAATAGTAGTAATCTTCTAAGTAGTAGTAGAGAAAACCTTAAGAATAATAATAGAATAGGAGTTAGATTCAACAGAAGGAAATAATGTATACTTCTAGTTTTCTTAGTATAGATGGAAACAATGTGGAGTCATGAATTTTCTATACACTAGTGATTGTGCCAGATTTGTAAATGTTGCTTGTCTGTTCCACTAACAGTAGAAACAACCAGATATAAAATCTATTTCATATTGTGTTCCAGAACGGTGTTCATCTTGGGTTAATCATTTGATTTGAAAAGCTTTCAAGGAATGAAGTTCTGTTTTATGTTTTGTTTAAATAGTGATTTACAATCTATTGTTAAAATTAGCACTGTGAATGAATGAAGCTGTGTGTCAATCACAAGTTGATTTTGTTCTCCAGTCTTAGTTAGCAATTCCTTGAAAGGTAACAAGTTTGGTTAAGTTGGATGAATTATTATTCTTTTCAATTCCAAGCTTTGATATATCTTTTGTGTTTCTTTAAAACCCCAGTTAAAATAGGTTTGAATTTATGCTTGATCTTTGAACAATCCAAAAGCTCAACACCAGCAGGCCCCTTGAACATTACCATCCACATCAACCATTGAGTAAAGTCAGCACAGTCGAGAACCAATTACAAAGACCTTGGGAGCTAAGATATCCATGTGATCATCTTTCTCTTTTAGGAGAGCAGGATAGTAATATTTTGTTTAGCTATTGTTGTGCTCATCCGAACCATCAACAGAAACTGGCACTAGAAGGAGGGCCTAAAAGGAAAAGCTGGATAATACTGGGTTTTTCTCACCAGAAAGGTCTCGTAGAGTTCTTTGATCAGTTGAAAATCCATCACCTTTGATAGAACTTAAGACCCCAATAAGACACAGGAGTCATAAGACTGGCTCAACCATCATACCACCCTTGTCAGCCCTGCTCACTCCACCAGGATTTTCACCTATACCCTAGTGGGTACCCATCAATCCACCATCGAATCCATCTCAAGTGCCACCACAACTGGTTCGACCCATCCAACAGCTGACTCAACTACCACCACCACTATCAATGGCATTTTTTCATAATAATCCCTCTCCATTAGGAACTATTCCGGGAGGTTTTCACGATATGCCTAAGAATCCTGAGAAATTCTGTCCCAAATACATTCATGGCGAATCAAGGAGTGCTGAAGAGCACATACAAGCTTGTAAGGACGCTTGTACTAGAGCTCAGATAGCTCACCATGATGTAGTTTGAAGGTTGTTCCCTTATTCCCTAGGAGACATGGCATACAACTGGTATTTTAATCTTCCGCAAGGTTCCATTCTGACCTGGACGCACTTGGAGAATGCTTTCATTAATCAGTTTAGGGTTTATGTGGATCCAACCCTTTTGTACCACCAATTCACTACCATCAGGAAGGAGCCAAGTGAATCCTTGCCTTTATTCAATACCAGGTTTGAACGAATGTATAGGAGACTGCAAGACCCTTATCTAGTTACTGAAAATAGTGCCATTCAACCATACTTTAGGGTTATAGACCCTTTACTTGGTTTGTTCCTACAAAGGACTTATCAGCCTGCAGACATTGATCCCCTGTTTAAAGTCTATCATCTAGCTATCAAGCTGCAACAAAAAATTAGTTCTCAACAAGGAAGTTTGGGAGGAGGTTTTCTTTCAATGGGATATCAGATGCATAGCCCAACCCCTTTATTCAATACTGTCCTAGGAATGTCTCCTTCCCATTTTGGTCCTATGTATGAGTTGCAAACTCAACCACCTGTTCCATTCTTTTCTAATGGAACTCCTGACTTCTTTCAACAATCACAGGTTCCTCAAAGTCCCCATGGTCATCATAAACCAACTGGAACACCAAATCATGGCGGTCAGCCACCTATTGCTAAGAGTGTTGAAAGTGAAAAGATAGTTCAACTCACAAATGAGGTAGAGACCTTAAAGAAAATTTTGTCTCAAGTCACAAATGACATGGCTCAGCTTAGACTGAATCCCTCTCAAAACCAAGGTAATTATCCTAATCAGAGCAGTGACAACTAGGGTAATTATCAGAACAACTACAATCACAACCAAAGGGGTTATCAAGGCCAAAACTCCCTTAACCAAGGGCATCAAAATCAGAATAGAGGATATAACCAGAGGCCAAATAATGGTGGAATTTCTCACAATTATGAGGAGAGGTCACATATTGCAAATGTGGCTGACCTCAATTTTATGACTAACTGGTGCAAGCTACATGATATTGCAACCTATTTTGAGGTAAACTACCCTAAAATGGAGAAAGTTGTTAAGATGGCACAGGCAGATGCCCAAACCTTCCAAGGGAATTCAAATAAAGAAGGTTGCTCAGTAGATATAGCTATGACTTATGACCTCTTTGAGGAAGAACCTTCATTCCCGATGCAAAGTGAGAATGAGCTTGAGGAAGATTTGTATGATGCCCAAGCTTTTCAGACAAAGGGAGGACACTTCCTAAGAAATCAGAATAAGGGCCCGTTCACTACATCAGCACCACCTAATCACATGGTGCCTCCGAATCAAAGTGCTGATAACAACCCTCCTCCACCAAAAGGGCCACCTGACTTCCATAATAGAGGTAATTCACTTGGGGTTGTCAAAAGTAATGCAAGTTATAATACAGAATTTGATATTGTTTATGAGATGCAGAAACAGAAAACCTCTTTATCATATTTTGACATCCTAAAGTGGTACCCTGCCCAACGGGAGATAGTACTGAAAGCTTTGGAGCAAGCTGATAAACCAAAAGAAAAGAACAAGGTGGCACCTGCTGTAGACATGAACACAACCTTGTATAGAAGCAAGGTAGGTACTGCACCATTTCTTTTAAGTTTAAGAATTTGTGGGAAGAACCTACATAATTGTTTGTTAGATTTAGGGGCTTCTGGCAATGTTATGCCATTTTCTATATGCAAGAAATTGGGATTGAACCCTATCCAAACAAACAAGAAGGTCATTCAACTTGACAAGACAGAGGTTAATGTAGTGGGAGAGTTGAGAAACATACATGTGCAAGTAGGGTCAGACCCCAGGATTCAAACCAATATAGATGTTTAGGTGGTAGACATTCTCGAGACTTATGGTATGCTACTGAGTAGAGATTTGATGAAAGGTATAGGGGGATATCTCTCCCTTGACTTTTCACGCATGTGGCTACCATGGAGGGGAGTGCCTACACAGATTAGGATTGAAAGTGAACCTCGCCTCAAGCATGTCATCATTGAGTATGATTGCCCCAATGAGGTAGCTTACTTTGAAACCGGAATAGGGGTTTATAAAAGAGAGGAAATTTTAACCTTTTCTATTCTTGATCCTAAAGAATTTCCAATACAAAAGTTCCCTGATTCTATGATTAATGAAAATCAACAGGCATTGATTAAAAAACTACAACAGGATCAGCTAGTCTTAGGGGAATATACCGATCTGCAAAGTCTTCTACTCCCTAATTGGTGCAGGGTGCATTACCAAAATCATTCTGAATTCACTTGCCAACCCTGCATTAACATTTTAAATCATGTTTCCCTAGCTGAGGAAGCTAGCCTAAATCACCCTAAGATCGTTGCAGATCACTTCTCATTTGAGGCCAAAGAAGCAATAATGTTAACTAGGGATAAGATACCTTCAAAGGAAGTTCCTTCTTAAATTGAACCTACCCTAGACACATTTCCGAATCAACATATTGATGAAGAACAACCCCAAGGTTTGTTCGACATCCCTACACTCACTAGTATACCAAAACCCAAGGGGTTAACCAAAGGCACAAGTGACTGTCAGAAGGATAGTCACAGATTATATGATATAGTTGTGTAGGAATTGGAAAGTGTACCTAAAGAACCTATTGAACACTTGTTCCCTATATCTGATGCAAAAGATCGGGCAGCCCCACCTCTAGCTCATCCTATCCAAATTCCAACAATAACCTCTAAAGGATCAACCCAACTCATGAGCAGCTGTGGACCCTTACGTTTGATGGATCCAAGTCCAAAACAGGCAGTGGTGTTGGAATTGAATAAACTAGCCCGAAAGGGAAAACTTTCTTTGCTTCTTACAGGTTGCAATTTGGATGCACTAACAACATAGCAGAATATGAAGCTCTAACTCGGGGGTTGATGTTCGCACATAAGAAGAAAGTCATAGCCTTGATGGTCAAAGGAGATTCAGAAATTGTTATCAAGCAAGTGTGCAGCCAATACACATGCCACAATAGAAGGCTGACAACTTATAAAAATTGGGTATGGAACTTGATTGAAGACTTTGATGCTTTTGGGATTAGTTTAATCCCAAGAGAGGAAAATCAAATAGCTAATTCATTAGTTGTTGTTGCAAGCACCCTGGAACCTATGCAAGGCTCCAAGCTTAAAAAATTCTCAATGGAATTGATTTCCACCCTTGTAGTTCCCGATAATGTCAGGAGCTTTCAAGTCTTTGATGATGATCGACATATTCCTGCTTTTCTAGCAAGCTCAGATGTTTTCGAAGGATAGATCATTGATGAGTCCAATAGGGATCAAGGAGATTGGAGCACTGAAGATCATGATACAGAAGGGGTCCTCAATTTAAAAAGCAATAGCATTCCCAAGGGAATGGTGGCCTTGGAAAGAATTTTTTATTTAGACCCAAGGGCTCAAGAGAAGATATCAGTTGAGGATAAAGAAGGCGAATATGAAACTGTTAACCTAGCTGATTCTGGCCTTGAAAGAAGTGTTTACATAGGGAAAGCTTGCCCTGAAGCAATCAGAAAAGATATACTGAGGGCACTGAAGAAAGATATTGTTGCGATAGCTTGGGGATATGAAGATTTGAAGACATTTGATGCTTTTGTAATGACTCATACTATCCCTCTGAAGGCTGGAGCTAAACCATTTCGACAGAAACAATGCCCTGTCAATGCCCTGATTGAACCACTGATCCTTAAAGAAGTTTAGAAATTGCTTTCTGCAAGAATAATCTTCCTTGTACGACATTCAACATGGGTGGCTAACTTGGTCCCAGTTCGTAAGAAAAATGGAGAGATTAGGTTGCGTAGATTTCATAAATCTAAACAGAGCTTCATAAAAAGACAATTATCCACTCCCTTCCCTAGACGAAGTCTTGCAAATTGTCAATGGATCTTAGATGATATCATTCCTGGACGGTTACTCTAGATACAATCAGGTAATGGTTGACTGTGAAGACAGAATGAAGACAACCTTCACTACAAAGTGGGGAACATTTGCATACAGAAGGATGCCATTTAGTTTGATAAACGTTGGAGCAACTTTTCAGTGTGCCATGGACGTAGCATTCAAGGACTTAATTGGTAAATGCATTATTGTTTACATGGACGACCTGACAGTGTTCTCCAAGGATAGATTGAACCACGCTGCAGACTTAGCCAAAGTTCTTCAAAGATGTATCCAATGTGGCGTCTCCTTGAATCCTAAAAAGTGTGTGTTCGAGGTTTCTGAAGGGAAGCTTTTGTGACACGTAATCTTTGAAAGAGGAATATCAATCGAGCCAGATTGATTTGAGTCCATTCTGAAGATCACCAGGCCAGGAAGCAAGAAGGAAATGCGGTCTTTCTTTGGAAAGATCAATTTTGTGAGAAGGTTTATCATAGGCTTTGCAGAAATCGTAAAACCACTGAATGAAATGATGAAGAAAGATGCCAAGATAGAGTGGAGTGATGAGGCGAAGGTCACATTTTCACAGGTCAAGCGATCCATTTCAGAAGTGCCAGTCCTCACCAACCCTGACTACTTGAGGCCGTTCTATATTTACTCTTTTGCCTCTGAACATTCCTATGCAACTATCTTAACTCAACGAAGAGAAGAGGGAGAGGAGAGTCCAATTGCCTTCATGAGCTCTCTGTTTAAGAGTGCTGAGATCAAATATCCGCATCTTGAGAAACAAGCTTTTGCGCTAGTCAGAGCTGTCAAAAAGTTTAGGCACTACATTCTCCGAATCCAAATCATTGATGTAGTTCTTGACCCTGCTGTGAAGTCTCTACTCATGCAGAGTGAGCTGGGAGAAAGAAGAGGGAAATGGATGGCCATCTTGCAAGAGTTCGATCTGGAGACACGCCCTATGAAACTTGTCCGAGGCACAGGCCTATCTAAATCCATGGCGAATGTTGGTGAGAACATTATTTGCCAACAATACACTACTCAGTCCTTTTCCAACGACCCTTGGTATGTTGATATCATCTATTTCATCCTCAACAATCGATGTCCAGAGGGAATGAACACCACTCAAAGGAGCGCTGAGAATGAAGAGCTCTCATTATATGGTCAAAGGAGGATTACTATACAGGAAGAATTTCGAGGGAGTGTACCTACGATGCCTTGATCAACAAGAGGCTAAACACATGATCACTGAATTCCATGGGAAACACGACACATGTCATGGTTCTGTAGACTCACTGGCACACTAAATCCTCAGATTTGGTTATTACTGGCCAAGTGTGTTCAAAGATGCCCATCAACATACAAGAACGTGTCACATATGTTAGATTTCTGCATCAAAAGAACGCCATTCAGCCATACCATTGCAGCCTGTCTACGAGGTAAGACCATTTTCCCAATGGGCATTAGATTTTATCGGGGTTATTAACCCAAATTTTTCTACAAGACACAAATTTATTTTGACTGATATTGATTACTGCACAAGATGGACAGAGGCTATACCTTGCAAAAACAACACAACAGAAGTAGTGATCAAGTTCCTCACCGAATGCATCCCAACTAGGTTTGGGGTACCCTTCGCTTTGGTATGTGACAATGGCTCTTCCTTCTCTTCTGCTAAGTTCATTTCGTGGGCTTATGATCACATAATTGTCTTGAAATATTCTTCAAACTATTACCCATAAGGAAATAGAGTTGCAAAATCAACCAATAAGAATCTCTTAGGGGTAATTAAGAAACTGTTAGAAAACAATCCTAGGGACTGGCATACCCAACTGAGATTCGTGTTATGGGCAGATAGAACTAGGATCAAGGCTTCTTTAAAGACTTCACCATTTAAATTAGATTATGGCCAAGAGCCTATGTTCCCTATTCATTTGCAAATACCTATCCTCGAGTTCATGCAGAAATTCTACTCTAGTGATGATAGGATAGAGGTAAGATTAGCTGCCTTGTTGAAATTAGAAGAGCAGAGAGATGCCGCCTTGCAACAATTCTTTAGACATCAGGTTGTTGTCAAACGTTGGTTTGACAAAAGAGCCAAAATCAAGGCTTTCAGGATATCAGACCTTGTGTTGTTATGGGATAAAGCTAGTGAAAAGAAGGGCAGTCACCAGAAATTCGATAAGATCTGGTTGGGTCCCTATCAGATTGCTGAGATCCTAGGAGAAAACGCTTTCTGATTGAGTAGTTTAACTAGAGAACCTGTTCCTTTGCTTGTCAATGGGCAGTTTCTTAAGCATTATTTTGAATCATAAAGCCTGCTAATTTTTTTCTTTATGTAAATAATTTGTTTGTTTCCTATTTGTAAATAATTTGCTTTTTTCGTTTGTAAATAGTTCTGCTGTTGTTTTTTGGTTCTTTCTTTCTGTCCTTCCATTTCCTTTGTTGTTTAGTTTTGGTCTTGTCATTCTTTGGGGTTTCCTCTGTTCTTTCCATCTTTAAATAGTGGGTTGCTATCTAAAGTATGCTTTGGTTATTAGGACAGAAGTGGTTTAGATATTTTTAGGTTTGCTGATTGGGTGATTTTGTCCTGAAATTTTTCCTTTATGCCCATTGTCAATAAGAGTTGTGGAAAGTCTTGAAAACAAGGTGCAAAGTAAATAACCTTCATTAGCTCCTCTGAATCTATCACAAATCGTCATGATCATCTTCCTTTGTAATGGTATATTTGTCATAGGACTATGGTGTTGTAAGATTTGAGTGAAAAATCTGATCTCCCAAGTGTTGTTACGAGGTCTATGGTAGTTTTCAACCTAGGACAGATGTTAAACATCTGACATATTGAGAAAAAATTGAATGAAATATCTGTGTTCCAAAAAAAAAAAAAAAGAAGAAGAGAGAACCATATAAAGAGAAAAGAAGACTCAATATGAATGGGTGATTCTAGTATCTCTACCAGGGCTATGGACGCCTGACTGGCAGTAGAGCAATGTTGTGGGAGAACTAGAGGTATCTCCATCGGGGCTATGGATGTTTGACTGGCAACAGAGCAATACTGAGGACATCACTGCACGATAGCTAAAGGGAATCAACTCATGTAGCTCAAATCTTGCACATTGTTGTTCAAAAAATGAAGAAAACTTTATAAAAGAGTGATGCACAATAAAACACACACATAGATTCAGGGGTAGCCATTTGTCGATTTACATTTGAGATTCTAGCTTAGCCTTGGTTGTTAAAACTGACCCAATTGGAGTTGTGATGTTCATAAACCAAAGATTCTGGGTAGTTGAATCCTTCAGTTTCTTGAAAATGGTTAAACCATTTTCCCAGTCGAGTCGCCATTTGTTATGCCTTGCATAATCACCCCATTTTATTCTGAAACAAAATGGGCCCGCCTTTCTCTTTTGCTTTCGTTGCCTTTGTTTATTTGCTTTGGTCTTGGGAATTTCTTTCATTTTCCTCTTGGTCTGTATTTTGTTTTATCGGATTTTGGTTCTGTCTCACCTTGAGTTGGTTTTCTTCTTGCTAAAAAGATTGAATGAAATAATCATAAGCAATAGTGTATTTTAGGATAATGTATATTATATGCTCTAAGGACTAACTGAGGCATTTGCTTTGCAGAATTGAATCACTCGTCTGAATGATATCTCTCAAGGAAGTAAGCTGTAAAGCATGCCTCAATCCCATTCAACATAAAACTCCTCAAGAAAAAGTCGCTAAGACCCTCCTGTTGTCTTGCCGACTGTCCGTTTGGTTCTGTTCATTTGAAATCCAAAGGGTCGTCGAGACATTTCAGTCGCTATGGGTTTCTATAGGTCTCCCCGAAGTAAAATGGGCTCTCAGCGAAAGAGGAGACTTCGGTGGAATGTCTTTGGCAAAAGGTCTCGCCGATGGTTGCTAGTCTCGACGAAGGATGGTAGCGTCAACAAGAAGTCTCACTGACAGGGTGGACTCTTGCCGAAATGACACGGCATCAGGCAGAGGATCTGGGTTCGCTATGAAGTCCTGGCACCCAGGTGATGTCTCACTGAAAGGGTGGTCCCTTCGGTATAGGTTACAGTTTCGCCGTGATGTCCTACCGACACGGGGGAGTCTCGCTGACATGAAATGAAGGTCTCGGCAAGAGGAAATTGCTTCGGGGTAATATCTCCCCGACTGCTAAATGTCTCGCCAAAGGGTATGCCTTCGGCGTAATCTCCTACCGACAGTTGTTCAAAAGCTCGCTCGAAGATTTTGCTTTCGCCATGAGGTCTGGCCCACCACGGAGAGTCTCACCGACATGGCATGATATCGCTATGACCTCTAGCTGACAGTGTGGAGTCTTACTGAAATGAAGTGAGCCCGGGGAGAATGAAAGAATTCGACATGATGTCTTGCTGACCTTGTGATGTCATGTCGATACAATTAAATCTCAGCGAAAGCGTTATGCCTTTGAAATGAAGTCTGGGTGAAAAGGAAAGGTCTGGTCGAGAGTTTCAGGATTTTCGGTGTAACATCTTGTCGACTGAAGGAACTCCCACCGAAAGAAGGGTTTGAGCTCGGCGAGAGTGGGAAGATCTCAGCATAACGTCTCACAGACCCGATGGAGTCCTGCTGATAGCGATGAACTTACCAATATAAAAGGGATATCGGTATGACCGATGAGAACTCACCATGACCTCTAGCCGATAATGTTTGTCTTGCCGATGGTTTTTGTGATATCGATATAGCTTGTGCAACTCGACATGAAGTCTCACCGATCGTCATGTGTCACACCGATAGCTGCTAAGAGAGGTATAAGCGCATCGGGAAGACACGATTAGTGTCTCATTGACATGCGATTTTGCTTGGACAACCTTTGACTGGCTGAGAATATTGCATGGCATATGTATAACCAATTAGAAGAAGTTAAAAGGGAACCATTGACTGATTGAATACCTTAGAGAGGAGGATCAACAGGATGCAACCGGTGTGGATATGCTCCGTGAATGCGCTGATGAAGCAGCTCGGTGAATAGTGGTGTGGGGGATTTAATGGAAAGTTTGATGCTGCTTCCAGAGGAGGTCAACGTGCAGAGAGATTTGGGGCGAGGAGAAAGGCATAAAAAAGGAAGAAACCAGGTGTCTCAGTGACGGCTGGGATCACCGACTGGAAAGGGGTGGATTGGCATTAATGATAATGCTTTAGAGCATTCAAGGCAGCCCTTCAAAGGAGTTCGAGGATGGACACAGAGGCATGGAGTAAATACTATAGCTGCAAAAGATCTACAGATTATATCCTGAGGGAAAATATTTCACCAACATGGACAGCAGGGATGCCATTCAACACAACATTAACTCTATTCGAAAGATCTAAGTATCGACTCTCCTGCAACCAAGTGAGATATTTTGTAAACCCTAGAAACAAGGGCTAGCACATTCTTTTTGGGCACGTCTTGTATATATGGCATTTTTTGCCTCTTTGTAAAAAAGGAAGGAGAAAAAGAGTTCTGAGACATAGGGAGATAGATTTTGAATAGTAGTAATCTTCTAAGTAATAGTAGAGAAAAGCTTAAGAATAATAATAGAATAGGAGTTAGATTCGACAGAAGGCAATAATGTATACTTCTAGTTTTCTTAGTATAGATGGAAACAATGTGGAGTCATGGATTTTCTATACACTAGTGATTGTGCCAAATTTGTAAATGTTGCTTCTCTGTTCCACTAACAGTAGAAGCAACCAGATATAAAATTTATTTGATATTGTGTTCCAGAATGGTGTTCATCTTGGGTTAATCATTTGATTTGAAAAGCTTTCAAGGAATGAAGTTTTGTTTTATGTTTTGTTTAAATAGTGATTTACAATCTGTTGTTAAAATTAGCATTGTGAATGAATGAAGTTGTGTGTCAATCACAAGTTGATTTTGTTCTCCAGTCTTAGTTAGCAATTCCCTGAAAGGTAACAAGTCTGGTTAAGTTGGATGAATTATTATTCTTTTCAATTCCAAGCTTTGATCTATCTTTTCTATTTCTTTAATACCCCAGTTAAAATAGGTTTGAATTTATGCTTGATCTTCGAACAATCCAAAAGCTCAACACCAAGAAGCCCCTTGAACTTTACCGTCCACATCAACCATTGAGTAAAGTCAGCACAGTCGAGAACTGATTACAAAGACCTTGGGAGCTAAGATATCCATGTGATCATCTTTCTCTTTCAGGAGATTAGGATAGTAATATTTTGTTTAGCTATTGTTGTGCTCATCCGAACCATCAACAGTACTATATTGTTTAAGGATCTTAAGTCTGTGTGCAAACTGGTTAGACAGTGAATATTTTTCTAGAATTTAGCCAATTTATGATTATGTAACTCAAAATGAAAGTGTGCAAGAATGCTGAAAATAATTGAACAATAAATGACATATGTAAATGCAATTTCCAGATCTAAGATGCAACAATTAATTGATTCTAATATGCTAAATCTAAAAATGATGATATGAATATGCTTTTTGAAAGAAAAGAATGCAAATTTTCACTTTTTAACTATATGCAAGATGCCTAAATGTACATGCATATGACACTTTTTATTTTGTTTTCAGATTTTAAATGACCTAATGTAGATTTATGAATGCAATTGGTATGTAGATCTGAGCTAAAATGACTGTAATAAACCCTATTGCAACCTATGATGCAATATGACGTTCAATTTTTTGAATTTTTATGCTTGTTATGATGCAAAAATAGATGCCTAAATGAAAATTGCAAAACAATGCAATGCTAAACCTAGATCAAGGATGCAATGATTTAGATTTTAGAAGGTATATAATATTAACATGTCAAGTTCACCAAAATGAAACATAGAAAACAATAAACCCTAGAGATTTCACTTTAGGGGTTTAGGTACTTTTTCTAAATGTTTCATTAAAGATTTGAATGGTAGTGGGGTTTGATGGATTTGGACAATGTATGAGGTTGACTTACAACCTAAAAGATGACTCAACCAACCCTTAACCAAATCTAGAAATGTCCTAATGATGAAGAGCAAGGATCTAATTGTCCCAATGATGCAAATTAGTGTTCTGATACAAGTACATAAAATCTAAGACATCGCAGAGGAAATCAGATAGCAGAAACAAAAAGGGGAGGACACTATGCACTTGTGGTATAAATTTCAACCTAATTTGTCAAGACGTTGGTATTAGGGGTGCCATTGTCCTACTAGGTATTTTTCGGATCTATTTTTGTAGTCCTCTGATGTCAAATTTGCACTTTCATTCCCCATCTGCAAACTTGTCGGATCACTGTTAAATATTTTTGTAATTGACTTTCTATGAGTTATCAAGGCCTAGGGTTTCAAATGCAACAATGAATGAAATATCTTCAAACTTCCTTTGATCCTATTCAACATAAGATATATACATTCACAAAGAGAGGAAATGTTGGGCCATTTTAGGGGCTTTCCTTAGTCAAACCCCATGTAAGTGTTTCTAGTTCCACGATGGAAATATCAATGATAAATGGATAAATGATAGGAAGAAATGAGGAAATCACAAAGTGTTGCAATTCATGACCCTTTAATGGCTTCCTTGAAGGACTGAAGTCATACACATCACCTCAAGGATCTTGGATCTTGCTCGCTTGATTTGCTTGAATACTTGAATGCTTTGGAGGCCTACAACAAAGGTTAGCATTCACAAAACAATAATAACACATGGATTCACATACACTTTGACATGATGTTGGATCTTGAATTGTTGTAATAAATCTCTAATGGCTACTCTTGACTTGTTGAATAATGCTCTTGATAATTGGTTGATCATAAGTTCACCTCAATGCTTCTTAGATCACTCTTGTTAGATTTGAAATGATGCAATGAATAGGTATTTATATGCTATTATTTTAATTTCCCAAAAATTAAATCTCAAAAGTTGACTTTAGATATTCAAATTTCAAATAATAAAATACCGACACCATATTTGAATTTGGAGCCAAAATAGGGGACATAGGCACCTTAGGTGCCAGTGTCCCAACCCTATTTTTAGAATTTTAAAGTGTCGAGGACAAAGTGTTAAATGTGAGCATTTTTTTATGCTTGCAAATTATCAGAAAATATTAAAATAAGCTATGGAATGCACAATTTTAAAAATTAGGAGCTTAATTAGGCCCAATAACTTAAAGGAGAGCAAAACATAGTGTGAAATTGTCAAGGGTGACAATTTACGATGCTACAGATCCCATCTTGGTTATCGGTTCTCATATAATCTCACTACCAAGAAGATTATTTAATAAATCTGCAAGCATCACATATATCATAGTGGGAAATTTATCAAGGTCCAACTCAATGGGCAATATCATCATTCCAAGATCTTTCCTACCTATATTATCAAAGCCATAGATAGAAAGACTTTTAGGATAAATATAGGAGTGTCTATATTGATGTGGTTAAATAGGTCTCCACCACACATGTTGAGACCAAAACTAAACTATCAATAAGAGTAAGATTGATACCAAAAAAATTAATGCCAACAATAATTAGGAGAGGTTGATGTTGCTTTTTTTGTATTTTTGAAAGACAATATAAGTAGTATTTCTATGGGTACAATTGAACAAGGCATCTATCTCATTTTTTCTAACAAAAGATGACACGTGGATCTTCTACAAATTTTCCTAGAGTATGCCATGATATGTAGGAGAATCGTGAAAAAGCTCCCAAAGGGGGATCTTAGCTTGAGTGGTGCACAACTACTCAGTAAGATCATAATCTCCACTTACATTTTAAGAAAGATAAGGAGCTAATGGTAAAAAAGAGAAGAATTATGAAGATAAATAGGAACAATATTAGTTGATTTATTTCATCAAGTGTTGTATGTGTGGGATAACGTGTAAAAATTAATAACGACGAACACATTTATCTATAGGTTTTACAATTTGTGTGGAATAATTTGAAGGTTGAGGAGTATTAGGAACACTTTGAACACTAACCATATTCCTGAACCCAACCCCAACCCTAACCTCTACTTGAACCCTAACCCTAACCCTAACCCTATTTCTTCTAACACTAACCCTAACCTTAATAATAACCCCAACCCTAGCCCTAACACCAAACCTAACCCTAACCTTAACCCTATTTCTTCTAACACCAATCCTAACTCATAACACTAACTCTAATAATAACCCCAACGCTAACCCCAACACCAACCCTAACCCTAACTTCGACCATAACCTTGACCCCAACCTAACCCTAACCTTAACCATCACCCCTAACCCTAATCCAAAATCCTAACCATAATACTAACCCTATTTCTCATCATCCTCACCCTAATCCTAATCCTAACCCTACCCCAAGATTTTTTGTGGAACCCTAACCCTAGTTGAATATGAAACATATCCCTAACCCTCCCCCTAACCCTAATCCAAAATCCCAACCATAACACTAACTCTATTTCTCATAACCCTAAAACTAATAATAACCATAATCCTAACCCTAACCCAACCATGTCCCTAACCCTACCCCAAGCATTTTTGTAGAACCCTAAACCTAGTTGAACATGAACTTAGATATCCCTACCCCTCTCCTTTTTTAAACTAATTGAACACTAACCCTAACCATATTTTAACCCTACCCCTATTCCTAAACCTTATTTAACCGAAATCCTAACATGATATAAATACTAACCCTAACTAAAAAAATTTAGTACGTCTAATACAACCACAACCCTATTAAATTTAGATATACATAGGTAGCATATAATTTCATTTTGATCTTGTCGTGCTTCAAATATTTATTCATCAACTTTATGTGTACAACTATATTATGACATACATAATACACATCTATTTTACATTTAAATCTTACATTCATTAAACTATTATGCAATCATTTATATTTTAGCTATGGGTTGAGCAAATTTTTGTTTTGAATATGAGGAACAAAGAAAACAATACCAAAGAGAATATTGAAAATGTCAAAAGGAACAAATGATAGATATAAAAGATGAACAAAAAAGATGATGCAATGAAGTAGACATGAAAAGATATGCAAGACAAAATCAAAAGTAACAACAAAATAATTGAAAGTTGAACATTACATTTTACAAAGATAGGCAAGGTGAGAAGATGATCCACAACCCACTAATATTAACAAAAATACACGTCAACAAACATCTAAACGACAATCTCATTCCAAAGAAGAGGGAAGAGAACAAAATAATCCATAGCTAAGGGAAAGACAAATAATTGAAATTGAAATTATAATAATATAATATGTATTATTAGATATTAATAATAAAAATAATAAGATTATAATAATATAATAATAATAAAATAATAAATTTATAAAATAAAACAATTATAATATAATTATAACAATAATATAATAGTAATATTATATGTATATTAATAATAAAATAGTAGTGATACTAATAATATATATATATATAAATATATAAATATATAATAAATATATAATAATATAATATTAATAAAATTATAATAATATAATAATTATAATATGATTATAATACAATTATAATAGTAATATTATATATTAATAATAAAATAATACTATTATAATAATAGTATAAAAATATGAAAATATAACAATAATCAAATAATATAATAATAATATAGTAATTATAATTTAATAATAACAATTAAATAATAATATAATAGTAATATTATATATATTAATAATATGATACTAATATTAATAATGTAAATAAAAGAACAATAATATTTAAGTAATTATAAAAGTATAATACCAATATTAATAATTTATTATTATTTTATCATATAATAATAATATAATATAATATTATCATTTAGCTAAAAAAAATATTAATAATTTATTATTATTTTATCATATAATATAATATTATATTATATTATCATTTAACTAAAAAAAACGCATATATCTAACCTATTTTATATAGTTTATAGGCTATTTAAGATATATTGATATAGTATAATATTTTTGTTATCAATCCCATAGAAGTGACTAATTAACAAATCATCTGTGTGATATTCAGACCTTAATGCGGAAAAGCAAAAAAAATCATTGTTGACTTTTAGGGGAAATGTACCAATTACTAACCATGTTCCAATAGTTGTTTACTTCATGCTTACCTGACCCCCCAATAACCGTTTATATTTTAGTCATTGCATTGTTTTAATTATGCCAATAAATATTTGAATCTTACACCTATATATGTTCACTACTAAATGCGTAGTTAACCAAAACAAACAAACAAAATTAAACATATATTGGTACATATTTATTTTCAACACAAGACAAGTTGCATAAAATAAAGTCATTTTTGCATTAATATAAGTACTTAAATGTTTACAATTACCACTCTATGCAAGTGGCTCAAAGCTTCAAATACATTGTATTTACATGTAGATATGAACAATAAATGGTGCATAATATGACATAATATAAAACATTTATCAACTTTATGGGCAATTAATTGCACTTTCACCCAAACTTCCTATCACATCTTCATGCATTAACTCCATCTACTTCTGGTACCTGCACACATAGTTAATGGTGTAAGGCTCCCTAGTAAACCAAATAACATATTTTAATTCATATATATGATTGAATTTATGCAAGCCATTGTAGATGTCAATTAAACCAAATATAAAATTGAATTCCTAAAAGCCTCCGCAAAAATCGAGCATAAATGGCAACTACAATATGAAATGATTGATTGTTTCCCATGAAAATTCAAATTTTAAAATCAACCACCACAATTCAATGCATTCAATTTACACATTTGAATGATTTTATAAGAGGGAATTTCGAGGGTCATTTTCATTATGAATTCTCCTCCGCTTTCACTGAATATCCTCTGCAAAATTCAAAGCTTATGAAGGTAATCTTTGCACATTCCTCTTAAAAGGGAGCATATTCAAGTCAGTACACTCAAAATAACTAAATTCATGTTTTTATTTATCAATATACTGTATTATATTTATGTACTCAGTATTTACATTATTTTGAGGCATACACATTATTTTGTTTTCAGTTAGTTCAAAATCAAAGAGTCCAAATTTATAAACATCATTATCCATTATTTAATCATATCACAGGTACATTTTAATCACCTGCATACATCATACATCAAAGATAATAACAACATTATCCTTAGTAAAGATTTCCAACTACATACATCAAATATAATAACACCATTATCCATTTTTTAATCATATCATAATTATATCCTTATCTCCTATATCTTATCATTATTGTTAAGCTTTCCAACTTGCATACATCAAATTTACATTCCTACTTGCAATTTGGTGTATTTATCCATCATTTATCTGTATGGCATAAAGGGTTTCATTGCAATGATTTTTTTGACTTCATACTATGAAATCATTAAATAAAATGTGAAATGAATAGAGCATTGTCGGATTTTATTTTGAATCCCTCGTTAATAATCATGAAATTTAATGGGTATACAATTTTTGTCCCAATTTATTGAGTGGTTTCAAGATTGCACATCATGCAAACTCTCTTGGTTTTACGAAACCTCTACCCATCCTTTCCCCTTACATTTTGCACACAATGATATGGGTTAATCTATTTTCTTCCACTTATTTGGGTAGAGGTTTTCTTTTTTCAATAATTACAATTTGCAAACAATGATGTATATATAAACAAAATGTAGAAATATATGTATATCAGATTATATATATTTCCAATTTATATAACCTTAACACTTCCATACCATCAAATACTTTCACCTTGCTCTATGATTGTCCTTGCATTAGGCTACTGTCCAAGTCATTGGCATGTTTGATTAGCTTTCTTGAGGACTCATAGGTCCAAAAATATGTCCTTTGTATTGCATTGCCATGTAGGGTGCCCTGATATGCAATATAGATTGTATCTTTCAGCTTCATACTGCCATGACTCTTCAAAATCATGAGAAATAATTATGTAGGGGCTAAAAATTTCCCAATGACCCATGGTGAAGCAGACGTATATGTGACATGTAGTGGACATAATCATTTGGTTAGGTAAATAAATTTCCCCCCACCCTCCCAGCATTAAACCTTTAAATATGTCCTTTATATTGCACTACCATGTAGGGTGTCTTGATATGCAATATAGACTGTATCTTTTTGTTTGATACTACAATTTTTTTATTGTGAGTTTTTCTTTAAATATATACTCCTTTTATGCACTATCAAACAACATATGCAAGGTATCCTTATTTATACACAAGCCTATGTGACATCTGTTGTCCTATTTGATTGTCTTCATCTAATTCTCACACATAGTTTGGTGTCTCTATGAATCGTCAAGGAATCATTTTAGTCCTTCACACATTCTATTAAAAGGTCATCAATGCCTTTCTACTTATCCTTTTTGTGCTACACAATGACACTGCTAAAGATTTGCATGAATGAATTTTGTATGTTTGATCTTCTTATTGTGTTAATTTGTTTTCCTCCACTTATCTTGTCAAATTTGCAACACTATATAGATGCCATGTATGGTTTTAGTATAATGATTTTTTTATGGTAAACTACGAAATTATTACATAGAATGTGAATGAAATAGAGCATTGCCTGATTTATTTCTAAATCCCTTGTGTAAAATCATGAAATTTAATGGGTATTGTGTTAATGTCCCAAGTTTTTTTACCAATTTGAATGTTGTGGTATGTGGCGACTAATCATTCTATACTATACACCCAATATGTATCCTTGTCAGATTCCAAGGGCAACAACCCTCGAGAAAAGTGGGGGTTCTGGGGCGGTAGCCCTCGAGAAAAAAAATTCCCATTTTTTTCACATCGTCACCGAAAAGGAAAAAAATATACTTTGTAAAAACCCTAATTCTGGAAGCTTCTAAAAGGCTTGTTATAAGAAGTTTGGATGGGGGTTGCAGTATGGCATTATTAGCAAGATTGTAATATGTTTTACATTGGATAATACAATCATTAGATGTTTGTGGTTTTGTGGATGTAGCCGAGATTGGGTGAACCATGTTAAATTCTCTGTGTTGTCTTGTTTCTGCTATAATTTTATGTGTTTTATTTCTCTATTTTATTGATCAAATCTGCATTTAATTGTTAAATATCTGCTTTCTAACCCTAACATTGAGGATTACACATCAAACATGTTGTCCACATGATATTTTAGTTGACCTGTGAAGTTTCCTTACATTTTTATAAACAATGATTTGATTTAATTTATTTTCCTCCACATATTTTTCCATATTCACATGACTGTATGGATGTCATGTGGTGTTTCATTATACTATGAAATAATTATAGCGAATTTGAAGTAACTACAATTATATATAAGTTTAGATTATCTTTGTTTCAGTAATATGTCAGCACACACAAATATATGTGTGTATATATATATATATAGACACAAACACATATATACATATGCATATGTATACTTAAAAATACATACACACATGCATACATGCATATATATGTATATGTGCATGCACATATATACATATACATATATAGATTTTAAAGCACAAACCATGCACTAATATTTTATTTAAACAAGTAAAACTAAGGATTACATGAATTTGTTTGTAGATATGTGCATACATAGTCTAAATGTAAGGGTGAGTCTTAAGCCTTTTGTGATCATGCTTGTTTATGTTTCAGATTTTTAGACTTACATTTATGCTTCAATAACAAGTTATGCTAGCTTTACTATCGGTACAGGTTAAGTGAAAAATCATGGCACCGGCTAGAAGAGAAAGAAGGGTTGTAGGAAGAGGATCACACATGATTAGTGTCACTCATGGGGTGCACTTCATTGAACTAGAGTTTGTTGAGGAAGTGCATGCAATTCCCAACCAAGAAGATGTTCCTACCTCTGTAGATGAAACAACCAACACATCTAAGGTCAAACCAGATGTTCAACCGAATGTTCAACTCGTTGTGCAACTTCCCTCACCTGTACCCATTAGACAGTGGACATATGCTGATATGGAAAGAGCAGTAGAACACAACATTTCAATCAGGTCTGCAACAATCAAGTGGGGTATCCCACCTAGCAGTTTGAGGGAGTGGTTGTTGAGAGTCATCACCATGAAGAGGAGGGGACCACGTACCATTTTATCTAAGGAGGAGACTAAAGTTGTCCAATGGTGCAAGGACATGGCAAAAATGGACCACGGATTGCAAGTCAACCATCTACAAACTACAGGTGCTCAAATAATTGGAAGTAGGCCCAATTCATTCACAAATGGGGTCCTAGGGAGGTCATGGTGGGAAGGTTTTCAGAAAAGGCACCCAAATTTGGCAATTAGAATAGCTAAAGGAGTGGACACTGACAAAGTGATTATGGTCTATCCTTCTTTCATGGCAACATTCTATGACAACCTCAAGAATATGTACAACCTTAACCACTATGGATCAAGTCAAATTTGGAATTGTGATGAGACCGGTGTGCAGGTTGGTAGGAACTATGGCATGAGATTGATTACCAAAATGGGAGCAAGATGTGTACCACATTTGGTATCAAAAAGTAGAGAGTGGATCACAGTGTTAGCTTGTGTAAGTGTGTGTGGGTTTAGTATTCCTGGGTTCTACTTGTTTAAATCAAAGAGGCACATGAAAAACTATATCAAAAATTGTGACATAGGGGCATTGATGGCAGTCCAAGAACATGGATGGATGGAAAAGGAACTATTTGTCTAATGGTTAAAATATTTTGCAGGTTCAATCCAAATTCAAAACCCTATTGTTCCAAGCTTTTGCAAACAATGCATTAGTTTGTGGATTGTTACCATGTAATCTCTTCAGGTATGGAGTCAACCCGCCCTTCTCTAAAATTTTCCAAACCTTTGGCTTCTTGAAAACATCACACAAGCAAGGTTCAACACGGTTTCTATCTCCTCTCATGGCTTTCGGAAATGCAGAGTATGGAATTTTGAGAACTTTGAATGCAATGAGAAGAAACTTTGAGAAGGCTATGCAAAGAGTGCCCACAATTCGTGTGAAGAAAAGAATAATGGCAGGAGCGATTAATGAACCTACAGTTCTATTCCCTATGGCTATCAGTCCTTGTGCCATCAGCTCAATCCATTTCTTGCTTACCATCCTTTAACATAATAGCCTGCCACGTGATGAAAGTCGTGCACGCCCTGAGCCTTTCTAGGTCATCAATCACTTTAAATTTAGCAATCATAATTAATACTTGCAATTACTTCTATAGGGAGGGGGTCATTTAGTCCCCATTCCTTAGCACCTCTAACTCCTAGATTTGTGAATACATTAGCAAATATGTTTCCCTCTCTCAATATATGAGAAATTTAATATTCATCAAAGGACTTAAGAATATCAATAGCATCTTTAATCAATTTTTCAATAGTCCATAAAGGGGCAGCACAATTCTTCAAATTATTTATGATATTGAGAGAATCTCCCTCAAGGCATACTTTCTTATATCCTTTCTTTTGTGCCAATTTGAGACCATGATAGGTCATAGCACAATAGTCCTAATGTTGTTGTTATTTATTGGAACCTCAAATTTGTATCTCTTATATGTTTGTAGTATGTTTTAGCCATGTGTTTTTTGTGGTATCACTAATTCCACCATGTTTCGGTGTTTGTCAATAAAAAAGTAAAAATAAAATTGATTACAAAATTAAAAAACACATAATTCTAACTATTTATTCACATATGGATTCTATACATTATCAAATTTTAATTGCATGCACAACAACATATATATAAGTAATACTACAGATTAATTATCAGATTAATTATATATATATATACACACACACATATATATATAGCTATATATGTACATACACATATGCATAAAAATATATATGTATGTACATATATACCTATATATATGTATATATATATACATATATACCTATATATATGTATATATACATACATATATATAATTAATCTAATACTAATTAATCTCATAATCAATCTATAGTATTACTCAATTCATCTACATTTCGGACATATATATAAAAACACATGTTGTCTACTAGGTCATTGCCAAAGTAAAGTCAAAGCCTTTACCTGTGGTTAATGCTTGATCTCTTATCCTTGCATGACTGCCATTAAGAGTCCATTGTACATACATATATTCATCCAAACAAATATGCATTCATAAGAACAAAATATTTATGAACAAAATATAACAAAAATAATAAACATATCACAATGCATTCAGAGCAAAATGTCCCAATATAGTTTAGCGTGTTAACAAACATAGTTTTGTTGTTATGTGGATAATCCACATACTTGGTTCAGCTCTTGATGCTCTCGCTTGCCTGCAAAAAAATAGTAATAAACGAGGGTAGTAACATTCCCACATCATAACATGTTTTACCTCTAATAAAAAACATTCCCACATCAAATCATCTTTGCAATATTACATGCACAACAATAAGAGTTTTGATTGGAGCATTATAATCCACAATGTTTTGATCATTTACAACATTTCACATCATGCATATGATCCTTACATACATATATACATATTTTTCTATGAACAAGAGAACATTAAAATTGTGTTTGGATCCTTAGATACATTCATACATACATATGCACATGCGTAAATACATATGCATATATATCCATATACATACATACATACATACATACATACATACATACATATACATACGCATACGTACATATACATATTCACATACATACATACATATGTATATGCAAATGTACACATACATATCCTCATACATACATACATACATACGTATGCATATGCATATATGGGCACACATACACACATTCTATTTAATGATTTTATAGTATGAAGTCGAAAAAAATCATTGCAATGAAACCCTCTATGCCATACAGATAAATGATGATAAAATACAACAAACTGCAAGTAGGAATGTAAATTTGATGTATGCAAGTTGGGAAGCTTGGTTCAGTAATGATAAGATGTAGGAGATAAGGATATAACTATGATATGATTAAAAAATGGATAATGTTGTTATTATATTTGATGTATGCAGTTGGAAGGTTTTACTAAGGATATAATTATCGCACAGTTTTGAAGAGTCATGGCAGTATGAAGCTAAAAGATATAGTCTATATTGCATATTAGGGCACCCTACATGGCAGTGCAATAGAAAGGACATATTTTTAGATTTGTGAGTCCTCAATATATATATATATATAATTTGATAAGAATATATCATTGTCTGCAATTTCTAATTACTGAAAAAAGAAAACCTCAACCCAAATAAGTGGAAAAAAACAAATTGACCCATATTATTGTGTGTGAAATGTAAGGGGAAAGGATGGGTAGAGGTTTCCTAAAACCAAGAGACTTTACATGATGTATTCTTATATTTGATTTATACATTTGGAAAGCTTTACTAAAGATAATGTTGTTGTTATTATATTTGATATATGATGTATGTAGGTGATAAAAATGTAACTGTGATATGATTAAACAATGGATAATATTGCTATTTGTAAATTTGGACTCTTTGATTTGAATAGTTGGCTGAAAATAGAATAATTTGTATGCCTCAAAATAATGTAAACATTGAGTCCATAAATATAAAATAGTCTATTGATAAATGAAAACATGAATTTAGATATTCTGGGTGTACCGACCTAAATTTTGCAAAGGATATTCAGTGAAAGCAGAGGAGAATTCGTAATGAAAATGACCCTGTAAATTCCCTCTTATAAAATCATTCAAATGTGTAAATTGAATGCATTGAATCATGGTGGTTGATTTTCAAATTTGAATTTTCCTGGGAAACAATTAGTCATTTCATATTGCAATTGCCATTTATGTCTAATTTCAATGGTGCCCTGAATGCAAAATATCCAATTACAAATTAAAAAAAACAACTAATTCAAGTGTGTTTGTATGTGGGCCCGCTTACATTTAAATGTGGGTCTGTTAGGAGGTGGGTGCATGACCACATGATTATGTCCACTACATGCCACATATATGTCTACTTAACCACAGGTATAGGCTAACTTCACCACGGGTTGTTAGACAACTTTAGCACTAACATATATACTGCAAATATATATAATCTGATACACACACACACATTGTTCTAAATATATGAGTATCTTTGTATTGCATATTGTTTTGGAGGTTCTTATGTTTTCCAAGGTTAGTATTTTGTAGCAGTTTTCCCACAGTTATTGTTTTTTGTTATTGCAATTGTCATGCAGATTGCTTCTGATGGTCTAAAGCATTGTGTTTGAGATTTCTCTAGCTGATCTTCAAAATGATTTTGATGAGGATCAGGCTTACAAAAAGATTAAGCTTCCTATAGAAGATGTTCAAGGCAAGAATGTTCTTGCAAATTTCTAGGTAAGCATTATATGTTCAATCACTCTTAAGGTTTTTGCATTTTTATGCTTTATGCATGGATGTTTGAAGTTTCTATTATTTGATTCTGCAAAGTATGGATTTCACCACAGACAAGCTCAGGTTTTTGGTATGCAAAAGGCAGACATTGATAGAGGCTCATGTTGATGTCAAGACAATTGATAACTACACATTGAGGATGTTTTGCATTGCATTTACGAAGAGAAGCTAGATTAATTAGGTCAAGTAGACATGCTATGCCCAATCAAGTCAAATAAGACAGGTAAAAATGGCTTATCTAATGGGATACATCTACTATATTTGCTAGATATTGTTGTTGATTGCTTGGTTACCAAATGCTTGTTTCTAGATTCGTAAAAAGATGATAGAAATTATGGTTCACGAAGCTTCATGTATTTATTTGTTTTAATATATATACTCTGATAAGAATATATCGTTGTCTGCAAATTGTAATTATTGAAAAAATAAAACCTCTACCCAAACAAATGGAAGAAAACAGATTAACCCATATCATTATGTGCAAAATGTAAGGGGAAAGGATGGGTAGAGGTTTCCTCAAACCGAGAGACTTTGCATGATGTGTAATCCTGAAACCACTCAATAAATTGGGGCAAAAACTGTATACCCATTAAATTTCATGATTATAATCAAGGGATTAAAAAAAAAATCCAACAATGTTCTATTTAATTCACATTCTATGTAATGATTTCATAGTATACCGTAAAAAAAATAATAGCACTAAAACCCTCGATGTCATATACACAATTATTCCACAATGTAATGAAACCCTTCATGGCAATAGACATTCATTGTAATTATTTCACAGTATAATGAATCCCAACATGACATCCATGAAAGGAAATGAGAGTAGCGGAAACAATTTCCTACGCCAATCTTGAGGAGAAACACTATGCAAAACTTTAAAACTTGATCAAGCAGTTACAGAAAATCAGCACATTCAAAATATGAAATAAACAGTGAAACACAAAACACCCGATATACATGGGGAAAACCCTTTCGGGAAAAAAACCCCACTCCAAAGCTTGCTCAATGTATTTCAAATCCAACAACAAGATTACATACACTTGCAGAGCAAGTCTTTTATAGGAGTATCACTAATTAACAACTCTAGAAGAATCCTGGTAGCATTCCAGCAGCATAACAATACCTGCAAACTCAATATATAAAACTACTCTTCAAACCTTCAATTTATAGACCTCCAGCAATACAAGAAACCACCAGTGGTTTACAAAACCATGTGCTTGGCTTCTCCAGCAAGATTCCAGTCTAAAAATAAGCTTTCACGTCCAAAATGAAAACCCCTATTTTTGAACCTTACAAATGTCATAAATTTTGTCATAATATGCCTAAAAATAGGCCTTTCATAATATACCACTATATGGACATCTTATGACACCTAATAAACCAATTTTCAAATCATCAACAGCGTGTAACAGCTGTAGAAAAATATTAAATGAAAATAACTATTATGGGAAATATGCAGTAAAGTTGAGACACCTCATTTCCCAACAATCCATACCGTCATGCAAAGTTGACAAAATAGATGGAGGAGAATAGATTAAATCAAATCATTGTCTGTAAAAATGTAAGCAGAATTTGTGGGTCGACTAAAACATCATGTGGACATGTATGATGTGTAATCCTCAAACCAGTTAAAAATTTGAGACATTATTTCAATACCCATTAAAGTTCATGATTTTACATGAGGGATCCTGAAATAAATCGGACAATGTTCTATTTCATTCACATTCTATGTAATTTGTAGAGTTGATGTCGTGGTAACTTTTCAGTGGCTTCTGTAATTTGTGATTACAATTCAAACTGCGAATAAGGCTGACTTGTAATTGAGCAATTTTGAACAATAGGCCAATCAGTAGAATATGTGTAGAAAAGATCTAACTATTCTTCTCATCCAAGATAATAACAGAGGACGGCAAATGCAAAAACACAATTGTATGTGTGATTGAACAATAAAAACGAATTGGTAACTTAAACACTCTGAGAATTTGAAGCATTTTGTTGCTAGATCCTTCGCAGTTTCTATTTGAATCTCCTTTCATTAATTTAAAGTCACCCTCTATGGTTTCAACTCGAACAATACACATTTCAAAGACCATATAATGGTATTTTACTAGTCTTTTAGAACTTGGGTGGTACTTTCAGTGCTCTTGCATCAGATAAAGGGTGAGACTTTCCAAACATCATCAGTGAAACGAACTACCCAGTTTTTGTATAGCTTTTGTTTATGGATGTCATGTAGGAGTTTCTTCAGTTTTGAATTCTTGGCAAAAAAATTCAATAGATTCTGGTACTGTTATCATTACAATTCTTTAAAAGGAGAAGGGTTATATAGGATACAAAAATAGTTTTGAAGGGCTATTTATTTTATGTCTGAATGCTTCTGGATTTGATTGTGTGTGGGCTATTTATTGTTAACTGCCACAAGGCAGGGCAGCGTATGAGAGGCTTTTTTGTGTCCTCTATAAGAAGCATCTCTGCATGCATCCTTCTCGAGGGGACATTGGGGAATGAATTTTTATATTAAATTTGTCTTAACAAAAATTAAATACCAAATATGAGCATAACAAGTATTTGCTTGTGCGTGATAGAGAGGCCGGTTTAGTTTTGATACTGTGCTTGGTGGTCTTTCCTTGATTTTCATAGCACTTGTCGTATTTCATACTCAATATTGCATTTATTGCAGAGCTTTTTGAAGTTTCCTTGCCCAAGGGTGGTCCTTTTTAAGCCTATCTAAAGGCTTCAAACCATACTGATTCAACTACTGGTTTTGCAGTGGCACTATCACTTAAAAAAGTGTCTTCCTAAATTATTCCACAAGATGTCTTATAACTCCCAACTAGATCTGGTTCTTCCCATTTTAGATTTGAAAATGCATGTAAACGGTTGGAGCATTTTGCTTGAGTAGGCTAATTGTGTGCAGAATCCCATCCGAAAGTAAGATTAAAAGGGGTTAATTCCGCTTGGGTTTCGCATGGGGTTAGGTTGCATATTGTCCAAATTTTAACTATCTTTCTTCTTTTGTGGAAGCCAAAAACGCGAATAACATTTGTAAGCAGGATTCTTGTTATGTTCGCAAATTTTGTATGCTTTTTTCTTTTCTTTCCGAACCTGAAATCTTGACGTGTTAAGTCAACAAGTTTATAATGTTAAATCTTGACTACATTTAACTACAGTACTTCCTCAAGGAGGGTATTGTGTGTTAATTTGGGTAAGTTATTTTAAACTCATCTTAAAAAATGACCAGTCTTGGTAGTTAAGCTAGTTTTGTTTGAGGTACTCTTTAAGTCAATGATTAGGGGTAATACTAGTAGTAGTGAAAATCATATGTTTAGGGATATTTTGGTAATAGGAATTAGGGTAGTACTATTGTTATTGGCATTATCGGGGGTAGGTGTACGGCTAAGACTAAAGTAGGGTGTTAATTTGTGGGGCGGGTAGTGCTATGTAGCTCATTTGAGCCTCCCTATCATATATATTGGTGGGTGGAACTATTCTAGATTTCTAGGATGTATATAGGATGCATCAATAAGTGTTCCATGGTGTTGTTAGTATTTCGCCTAGGCCTAGGATTTGCATATTACTATTCCTATCCATTTGTTTTAGGGGTCTAAATAAGTGTCAAATTTTGTACACAGTAATAGCTACCCTTTTTATTGTGTGACCTAAGTGTAGTGTATGAAATTCAACTAACAAAGAAAAAGACTACCTTTCTTTGCTAAATGATCTCAATAAATACTATAGTTGGAGTAATTAGCCCTTTTCGATAAAAGAACCTAATTTACCACTAATCAAAGAAAATTATGCTAACTAATCTAATGTGGTTTAACTATGAAAGATTATAGTTATTTAAACAAGCTAAAACATTGTAAAAGGAAATGAGTTGTTATTGTTTATCAAAAGTAAAATGAAAATATTGATTAAATGAAAACAAAGCTAGAATTGAATAATAAAGAACTTGACACCAAAATATGGAATTCACTAGTTTGGATGTCAACATGTAGCACAAACATTGACATATGATGAATGCTTCTAGAATCTCAATTTGTTTCAAAATGCATGCCTAGTTTTGTGCAAGAAGCAAAATAAAAAACTCTCAAGAAGATTGCCAATGAAAAAAGTAGAATAACCAAAATTTAAACTATCTAATCAAATGGAAATGACAAAATTGAAAAGGAAGAGGAAAAGATATTGACAAACTCCTAAAAAGTTGAATGTCCTCTCCCAAATCAAACTTGTAGCTAAAAGAGAAAAAAAAATGTTCTTGGGGCTATTTTGGAGCTTGCCTTTACGCCAAGTCCTTATTTTGGTTTATCCAACCTCCATAGACAACTAATATTTTGAAAATGATAGATATGTGTGTTTCTTTATCCTAATTGTATCAAGGAGTAAAAAAATGATTATAGTAGTAAAGCGAGTGCAATAAAATGAGAATAATAATGCTAGTAAATAAAGAATGTGATCCAAAATACCAAAGGCAATAGACAATGGGACTCAACAACAATAACAATATGAAATAAACAAGAAGTTAGAGTAAACAACACAATGCAAGTCACCTCACAAAGCTAGGAGGAAACAATGGAGGCCAAACTAATTATTGCAATATGGCTTCTAAACTTTTCATGAGAGTAATAGTGCTTAAGAGTCTACACATGAACTTCATAGTGTTGGTAGGAGATCAAAGTGTTGTTAACAATGGCGGAATGCTTGAGGAGAGTTTCAGGTTGCATGATAGATTGATAAATTGAAAGAGATAGTTCAAAAATGGGTTAGAAAGGGAGAAGAGAGGTGAATAGCCACTCAAATTCTCTCTAGAGAAGCTACCTATGGATTGAAAAGGTGGCAGGGAAAAGAAACACTTAAAATGGTCAAGAATTGACATAATATCACAAGACTGTAGTGAATCAAACATATGTCTACATATTGGACTAGTGTTTAAGCATTTCTAGTTTGGGAATGGTCTAAGACTCTAAACACCAAGGACTAACACAAGGATGACACATGTGACATTATGTTAGGGAGAAACAAAAATGAGATGCTAAGCCTTTGGAACAATGGGGGGAGAAGGCTATGGCAAAGGGCTAAATTTTCCTAAAAATGCAATAGGAGAAACAAATAGCAAAGCAAGTGCAAATATAGCATGAAATTGCAAGGGTGTGAGATTTTTGACTTTATACTAGCTACGATTAGTGACACAGAATTATCATAGTGCTGATTTATTTTGTTGATTAGTATTGCACCTAGCCTACCTTTATCCCTTAATTATATGTAGAAGAAAAGGACTCTAAGGCATTAAAATCAAAGTAGTCCCAAGCCCCACTATAGACAATAAAGGAGTGGTGGCTTTTGATAATATTAAACCTTCAATTAGGATTTCTTTGCTTTCTTGACCTAATTGCCTATGATAAGACCTAAAACTTTGTTTTTAATGGATTAGAGCATGCAAATGTCCCTGGTGATAGTAGTGGATCTTTCTAAAGATGTTAAAGAGTCCATTGAAATTTAGATTTGGTGACATGGGGCATGTTCATCACGAGGTGTACATAAATACTTACTTTCACTACTAATTCTCTAAACATAAAACAAGATTGACCATTGGTAATTTTCAAGGCTAAGCTAACATGTAAACTAACAATTGAATTACCTTAGGTTAAGGACAAGGAAGGGTGGATCATAGTTGGAATTGTAAAGCTATTCACAATATGCCCAGCAAAGGCTCCAACAACAATACCAAGAATAGTGCACACCAACAAAGGTCTCAATTGCTAGCACAATTTCTAGAGATTAAACTAACTATGAGAAAGCAATAATGTCAGGGTGGTGCTCATGTGTTAACCAATCTTTGAGAGAAACCTTTAAGGAAGTTGGAAAACCCCACTATTCAAAAATGTTTTTGGTAACCAATATTTTTTCTTCATAGGAGTTAAGTGCCATTTCCTAGAGGTTTGTTTCAAATAAGTTGACTTCTACAAATTTGGTGATTTCATTATAAATAAGCAAAGTAAGCTTTTGCAAAATAGCTATTCAACACTTCAAGGTTGGAGTCTAAAGATATGTCCTTAGACCCTCATTTATTATGAATTATATTTCACACAACATTAGTAGTTTGATGAACTAATAGTGCAAGTATATTGTGTGAGATTTGTAGAGATTTGCATAAATAGACTCTTTGTATGCAAGAAAACAAGATTTTCATAAATTGACAATAGAAGGGTTTGTTGGCTCAAGGAAGACATTTTCAAACTAGTTTGAAGGGAATACAAAGAGATAGGTGCATAATTTCTAAAACACCAAAAGTAGAGGGGTAGGAGTTTCTAGATTGCTCAAATAGATCAAAATTGGTAATTTTTGGCATTGAACCTCTATGCAATAACATTGAGAATGGTGATGAGGTGCTCACTACACACCCTTATTGGAGTTTTTTATATGGTTATGTTTTCTCTAAAGGAACTTTTTTGTTATGTGGTTGTGCACTTGTGTTAACTATTAATTGCTTTAGTTTCCTCATTTATAATTCAAATATTTCATATTGCTACAAGTTGATAGAACAATATGATAGTCTACATTGGGAGTATAACTCATAGAGATAGCTTAGGAATATATTTTTGATGCAAAACTAAGGTTGTTGACCTAGCAGTTTATGGATTAGGTGGTATTATAGAGGATTTGTATAACTTGAGTTTTCTATTTTATGACATTATTGGCTTATTCCCAATACACTGGGAGTAGAAGTTTAACACGTTTTGAGCCTAATATTGAGTCAAGGAGGTGATTAAGAATGGTTAGAACAACAAGAATAGAATGAGAGTAAGATGGAGATGTAAGATTTTATAATTTGGAAGCAAATGTGACCAAGATATTGATAGTTGAGGGGAAACTATATAGGTTGGAAATTATTTTGCTTGGTTTGATAGCAAGAATGGATGAAAGCAGGGTGGACCAAGATGAGGGTGTTAAATAAAAAGTGGATGTTGACAAACAAGACACTCCAAAATCTAATAAACTCTTCAACACGGAGGCTAAACTTGATATCCAACCATATAATGGAGAAATCAAGGAAGAGAAATTAGACCAATGGATGTCCCAAATTTAATGAAAATTTAGTCTACAATGACTGCCTCCACAGTGCATCTTTTGCAAGGTTAAAAATTGAAGGTCATGCTCTTACTTGGTATGAGAGCTATGCACATTCCTTAGAGATTTAAAAAATTGTACTAGTGTGAAAATTGAAGAATTCAAATTACATTACAAAGTAGTTTTAGCCCATGTGTCAAGAAGAGGAGTAGGTGATGCAATGATGTCATTTAAACCAAGAACAATGGGATAGAATGCAAGCTTACATGAGGAGATTTAAAAAAAAAAATCAATTCAAGTTGGGAAGGACATCACAAAAATTTGAGGTGTTGATAAAGTATTTATAAGATATTACAATTTAGGCTCACCTCAAGGTGGACTCACTGTCTAGAGAATAGATAATAGAAGGTATGTCTCACTACTAGGAAAGAGGGCGGTTCACTGTCAAATATTTGAACGGATACAATGCATTTACAATATGTTGGAGACAATTCCAATTAAGTTTTGTAAAGTGATTGAACACACTTCATGCTTTATTACTATCATACTCTGCTCTTTCACATCACATTCACACTCTGCTATTTTTTGCATCATACACATACTCATACTCGCATCCATATCTCCACAACATCAAGATTTTCTTACTTATATATGCATTACCTTCGTAAACACCTATAACATCAATTAGGTTGGTCTAATTAGATGTACCATGTGAAGCAACAACTTGTTAGCTCAAAATCCAACCACACACACTTCCAAAACATGTAACACTTCAAAATAGGTCGTTAAGGACCTATAATTACTCCCATAAGTCTGATCAAAACTTCCTTTAACTTCGCACAACCTCAAACTTTAGGTTGACCCTATTTGTGAAGCAAAAAAGAGATGAACCAAATGTTCATTCACATACCAACATGTGAACCTCAAAATCACATGCCACTTGGACCCAACATACTTCGGATACCTGTAAACACTCCCATAGAACTACATAGCCAAACAATCATCCACAGTGGAATGCATAACATTCCAAATAGGTACACTACCACAATAACTCTACCAAATCTAGAGTGATACTTTTTCACTTCTAACTTCATCTATGGAGGACTTCAAGGTGTGAAACTGTCGATTTTGAATCCTCCAATAGGTACCAAAATTACCTTAGAACCACATAACAAGATTCTTCAAGGCAGAACAATGAAAACCTCAAAACTGGTTCACTATACACTAGAAACTATCCTCTATGACTTAGACACTTCTACAAAACATGGTCTACATCGAACTAACAAAATTGCATCTATGCACATCAACCATCAATATAGATACTACAACAATGTTTACATCAATGAAAAAACCATAGTAGCATCACCAACAATCACCCCAACATCATCAGATCAATGACAAGAAAACTTTCAACAATCTCTTCCTTTTTTCATTGATGGCAACATGTTCTTCAAATCTCCAATATTCTCCCCCTTTGAAATCAAGGGAAAAGGGATCTCAATGTTAAAACTCGGCAAACTACTTCAACTATTCTCCCCCTTGGAGGTATATACATATATGCACATGATAATATCCCCCCCTTAAAATATTATCCATCAAAAATGATATAAAAAAGTATTGCAACAACCTCTACTGCATCCACATATGTACAAAGAATTTGAAAATGCATAAGTGAACTGAAATATACATAAAATCAATTGGAGGATGGCATAATACTCTTGTAAGACACCTTCAACTTGCCAAGGTGTGCCTCCCAATCCTTCCTATCAACATCCTAATCCTTCTGGGAAAAGATAAGTATGTTGCTTTGGTTTTCAAAATGCATAAGGAGGTCTTCTCCTTCTTCCAGTGAACTGGGTACCAAGCTCTTCTATACTAACTTCTTCACAAATAAAATAAAACTAGTCAAAGAGGCAAGCCTTGCACTTTCCAGATCTTGCAACTGACTGTACTGTATGATTATCTTCTCCTTTTGTTCTTGTAATTGGAAAAGTTTTCCATGCAAATTTTTTATAGCAACCCTTGTAGCACCATCAACTTCATTGACTAGATTATAGATTCTGGAGGCTTGGGAAATCTGCAACTCAATTGAGTCCATATAATCTTTGATACTCTTCATAGAACTGGGCCATTTCAAACAAATTTAAAATAAAAATTGTGCTTCATCTAAGCACTTCTGCACATTCTTCAAATTTTATTGTAATTTTCCATGTGTAATGCTACACTTGTCAGATATCTCACTCAATTTCTTGTCATTCACCTTCTTTGTTACATCTTTCTCCAACCTTTCTTCTAAACCAAAGGAATAATCCTTGAGAGAATCTAGAAGTAGCTTCAACTTCTCAACACCATATAAGGATTCATCAATTGTAACACTAGGAATTCCTTCTTGCAGTACCTTGACAACTTCTTCAATCAATTTAGTTCTCTTCTAGTGAGTGGAAATAATTTCCTTGTGGAACCATGAACACATCACCAATTTGGAGTTTTTATAGGGGATATATTTTTCCCATGTCCACTTGACCTTGCATGAAAGGAAGTTGCAACAATTGTACAAAAACAACAGGCTCGAACTACAACTACATGTCCAACAAACCCTTGAGTGAATCATCGAAGGATTCACCAACTACCTTTGTGCTCTCATATCCTTTCTCCACATTATTCTCTTTATTTGCATTGTTGGACTTCTCTTCTTGAGATTTCTCCTTATCTACCGGAGGAGGTTGATCTTTAGTATTTTGTGCCTCTATATTCTTCGAGTTGTCTTGCATAACCTCCTCTTCTTGCTCTACATTTTTCTCTACATTTGGAGGAGGTGGATTTTGTTCAGTTTGTGCATCCTCCTTCTGTGTTTCCTCATCCTCTTCTTCTTTTACATTCTCCACTTCTTTGATGTCTATATGAACAATGTCTATTTTGTCCTTCTTAGCACTTTTCTCTTGAGAGATATCAGATCTCTTTCTCTGGACCAACTTAGCTCCTTATTCTTCTTCTTCTTCTTCATAACCCACATATCTTTCTCTGGTAGCCTTTACCTTTACTCTCCTTCTCTACATAGAACTTTTTTCTTTCATGAGAGAACTAGTTGATTCTTTTCTCTTCACACCAACAACAAGTTTAGTCCTAGATGACTTAGGAGGAACCAGAGAGGGGGTAGAGGTCCTACCTAAACTTCTAGCATTGGGGGAACCTTCTGGAAGATTGGATATTCCTTTGGATTTCTCTAAAAGGTCCTTGGGTAGTCCCATCATCTCAACTATTTGTGCCTTCATCTTTTCAACATTCCTTGAAATCTCCTTTTTCTTATGCTCCATATGCACTTCACTAGATTTTTCTTCATAATTGTCATATCTTTAGGTTCTTTTGGGTCTCTAGGAATACTTAGCATGTGATCTACCAGACCAATGATTACATCTTCTGCAACCTTATATCCCATTTCAAGGATCCATATTTTCCTTGGCTCCACAACTTCCATGATATAATTGTCCTTGCTAAACATGAAGATAATGTCAATTTTGTGTTTCTCCACCACACTCTTTAGTATTCTTTCTCTTGCTTGCATGTTCTCCTAGAATGTTTTAAAGAAACCCCATAATGCAACCTTCTGGGTATCTGCATTACCCAATCTCCTCAAATGATCTCTTATTTGAGTAGCAATCATAATGCCACTCAACCACACAATGTTCTTCATGCCAATAATCTCTACAAGAAAGTAGAAAAGTAAACATATCACCAAGGCACCAAACTAGAAGGGGTACCAAGAGTCCTTAGATTTTTGCAAATTCTCCAATAGTTGTTGCCTCAACAACTCACATAAGTCAAAATATGCACCTTTCTTCACCATTTCATATGCAATATTGATAACCATTGTAGAAACAAAGTTCTCTTTGTTTGTGAATAAAATATTATAACCTGTCATCATTGACACATACTTAATAGTAGTCGTATCTTCAATTTATTTTACTGTTAGGGCCCTCTTGTCAAAATTTGCACCTGTTAGCTTCATCACAACCTTATTCTTCATAGATTTAAGAGTTGGAACTGGTATGGTTGAAAATAAACCTGTCACAACCCTAATTGCTTCCTTGGTAATCATGTATGGTCAGTCCAACCAAATGAACATGTTGTGAATCCTGCTTAGTACATATCTAATCCATTCATCAACATAGAAAAAATGAGGGAAAATTATTCCAGACATCTAGCTTTTTCTCCATCAAAATTCCATATTCAGGTTTCAATTTAAAATTTTCACTGATAAGCTCATTAACCCATACTTCTCCTAACTTAAGAGTGATTTTATTCTTCCATTTTAACATGAATATAGATTCTAACATCTTCAATTTGCAACACACTGAAAGGGATATGCGAGAATGTGCCATTCAGATCCTTTTGCATGGATTTATTAGGGTGTCTCTTGAACTTAGGTCAACGTCAATCCACAAAATTAACAACTTGAGTAATAGACATCTTGCAACACTTCTAAAACTAGGGTAAAGTAGAAACTATAAATACCTTTTATATCTCTGTCAGTTAGGGTTTCGTACACCAACTCTAAATCGCTTCACCAAGCACTTCTCTTCTCTTCACACTTTGAACACTCGATCACAAATGAAATTTTCAAGTGTAACATCACTTATAAACACCTCTTGAAACACATTAAATGCATTGATTCAAAGTTAGGTTAAAAGCTAGACTAAACCCTAATTGTGATGACACAGTCACCTTCAAACATTCTGTAAATCTTCGCAACACAAGCTTTTTCACTGACGATTTCACCAATAGGTAAAGCACGTCAACCTACATCTCATATCCATGTGCTGAAGGAATCAACACCATATCTTTGGCAGGGGCTTAAATATGTTTTGTTAAAACTCTCCCTGAGCCAAAGCTCTTCATTTAGTTTCTGGAGGAAACATCTACACCAAAAGCTAGCATAAATTCGCTCTTAACTTCACTCTCTTCCTTCTTTTTCCATATCTTTCCCATTTCCTTCTTTAGTGAAATAGAGGGTTTCATATTCTTGCTTCTACAAAACTTAGCAATGTGTCCTAATTTATTGCATTTGTAACACTTGGCATTCTTTTGAACAAGCTCACTTCTTTCCATTATGAATCTGCATTAATTAACATTATTTCCAAATCCATTGTACATATAATAGTAGCCATTGAAAGATTGAAACATTATACCATTGTTATAGTCATTCATCATTTGATTTTTGCATTCACTATCTCTATGACCAAATCTATTGCATGCAAAGCACTGACCGGGAAATGATTGAACATTTTCATTCATTATGCTTCTACATTCTATAATCTTATGTCCAAAATTATTGTAAGAATAACAATAACCATTAAAAGATGGGTACCTTTGTGCCTTTGGTTATCTGATTAATGGTCTTTTGAAATCTTTCTTCTGGTTTCAAACCCACTTGAAGTTTCTTCTCTTGTCATTTTTCTTTTCAACATTGTTTGAACTTTGATTTTTCTTTGAACTTCACCTATTCAAACCCTAATCCTTCTTTGTCCTTAGAACCCTTCTAATTTGTAGTCATCTCTTCAAGCATTGTAGTAATCTTCTTGAATCCTTGATTTCTTCAGATTTGATCTCAAAGTCATAACCTTTTGTTCAAGCTTTGAACATTCTTTAGATTTGTCTTTTAGTTTAGCATTTAGGCAGTCTTCAACCCTTTTACCTTCTTCAATTTTCAATTTCAGACTGGTGGTGATCTCATTTGATTGCTTGAGCTCCTTGATTCTATCTATAGCTTTCTTGAGTTTCTCTCTCAACTTCTTAATGCACTCATTTGCATTACTAAGATCCTTTTTTAGATCTTTGTTCTTAGATTCTAATTTATCCAAATCATCCAGGGCAGATTTGAGTTCTCCTTCCATGTTAACTACACAATCTTCTTCAGTAAACCCTTCAGGGATAATCTCTTTAGGACGAATAGGATACTTCCTTGTATCCATGTGTTCAACCTCCAAGATCTACCTTAGCGATCAATCCAATTGAAGGAACCAAGCTCTAATACCAATTGTTGAACACCCAAAATACTGAGAGGGGGGTAAATCAGTATTCATTGAAATTCATTAACTTTAACAACTTTAAATATTCATCCAATACATCAAATCAAACTTGTAGTAATGGAAAGGAACATTGAAATCATGTATCACATCAAAGAACACAAGCACACCATATTTATGTGGAAAACCCAAAAAGGGAAAAACCACAATGAGGATTAGCTCACAATATATTATAACTGGTTATAAGATATTACAAGAAGTATCACTACCAAGTGGACTCACTATTCGAAGGACTTTCTATCTAGAGAATAGAAAATAGAAGGGATGGATCACTACTAGGAAAGAGGGTGGCTCATTGCCAAAGATTTGAATTGATACACTGCATCTACAATATGCTGGAGATAGTTCCAATTAAGTTATGTAAACTGATCTAACACACTTCATGCTTCACTGTTATTATACTCTACTCTTTCGCATCACATTCACATCACATTCACACTCTATTAATTTTTGCATCATACACATACTCATACTCACATCCATATCTCCACAACACCAAAATGTTCTTACATATATATGCATTACCTTCACAAACACCTATAACATCAATTAGGTTGACCTAATTAGATGTATCATGCATAGAAACCACCTATCAACTCAAAATCTAACTACACACACTTCCAAAACATGTAACACTTCAAAATAGGTCGGTAGGGACATATAATTACTCCCATAAGTACGATCAAGACTTCCTTTAACTCTGCACAACCTCAAACCTTTAGGTCAACCCTATTTATGAAGCAACAAAGAGATGAACCAACTGTTCATCCACATACCAACACGTGAACCTTAAAACCACATGCCACTTGGACCCAACATACTTCAGACATCTATAAACACTCCCACAAAACCGCATAGCCAAACAATCATCCATGGTGGAATGAAAAACATTCCAAATAGGTACACTACCATAGTAACTCTGTCAAATCTAGAGCAATACTCTATCACTTCTAACTTCATCTATGGAGGGCTTCAAGATGTGAGAATTTGGATTTTGAATCCTCCAATAGGTACCAAAATTACCTTAGAACCACATAACGAGATTCTTCAAGTTGGAACAATGTAGACCTCAAAACTGGTTCATTGTACACTAGAAATTGTGCTATGGGAGTAAGACACTTTTGCAAAACACTTGGTCTACACCAGACCAACAAAAGTACATCTACACACATCAACCATCAATGTAGATACTACAAAAATGTTGACATCAATGACAATTCCACCGTATTAGCATCAACAAAATCACCCCAACATCATAGTAGCATCATTTTCCAATCTTCTCTTCCAACAATATCCTCACAACTCTTCCAACAATCTCTATCACATCAATGAAAATAAAACTTCCAACAATCTCTTCCTAACCTAATGCTCATCAAATAATTCAAACCAAAAGCCCTCAATTTGAGGTTCATGTTGCATACTAATAACTACATTCTTTTATGATTATCCATACAAATTATAATTCTTCCTATCCTCACCAAATAATTGTAAGCTATGTTGTCATAGCTTTGTTTCAAAAGATTTAGCATATATTAAACTATTGCACCCACACCACCCAATATGTATGGGGAACTTAACCCCAACCCAGTGCTTTTCTTTAAGTAAGATGTGTGATGTAATTATTTATATTGATAATTCTTGCAAGACCATCTTGCCAGTGGGATATCTAGGTAATGTAAAAAATTTACCAAAGAACCTTTCCATTATGATATATGATAACTTGGGGAGCTATACAAACCAACTTCCTTTGCTATTGACAACAAATTTTGTTTCATCTAACAATATTTTGGCTTTATCCCCTTCCATTTTTGTCACTAACAACATGGGAAATGCATCATTTAATATCTTGTATTGGATCATGGATTGTTGAGATCCCAATTGGGGATAATAAGCATATACCAAGTTTTTCCCAAGCCTAGTTCCTAAGGTCCCTACTCTTTCAAGTATGGAAAATTTTCCTCTTGCAACTAATGAATATATCAAGTATGGAGCCATGTAAAATGTATGCTCCACTTCAAAATTTATAATATGATTGTATAAACTACCACTTCTAAACTTGGTCTAGTGTGGCATGCTTTGGCTTATCATGATGGTTTTGATGTAAATACACATATAATTTTCAAATTGTAGCGTAAAAAAATGTATCTTTGGACATATTCATGCTCATTTGGGTCTTTCTTATGGATGTTGGCCTAGTTTTGCCTAGATTTAATGTTGTAATGTGGTCAACACATTCATATTAGGTCTTGGACCCTTGTGAAACAATAAGAACTTTATGATGTCTTGTAAATGTTGTAAAGTGTTGTAACACACTTTCACACTTTTCTAGGACCTTTTTAATATAATTCACTTAAATAACCTTTTTTTATCACTTACCAAGCCTTATTTCAAAGTGTTGTAAAGTGTTGTAACAAACTTTCACGCTTTTCTAGGCTTTTCATCACTAATTTGACCCTTTCTTATGTTTAAAGGACCCCATTATACACTTACAGGCCCTACTTAAGTGTATTTTTGAGAATAATCCTGTTAAACATCATTTAAAACACTTTAATTCCCAACACCCATTTAAAATGCCCTAGTGGGACCAAGTCGCCACTAGGGGCGACTTAGTCCCACTTGGCTCAAAAATCAAAACTATTTCAAAATTATAATGGGATATTATTCTCTAAACCTTGAGGTCGGCCTGTGATGTGGTATTTTTGGTAAATTTTGCATAATCAAGTATAAATATAGGGTTTTCCCTCTCATTTCACCCCCATTAACTCATTCATAATTCATTCATCATTCATCATCTCTCTCAAGTCAAGCAAGCTAGAGTTTTAGCATTCTAAGTCATCAAGACCACTTCTAAGGCATTCAAGGGAAAATTCTTCATCCATTGTTGCAGAAATTCAAGATCAATAATCATGGAAAGGTACTAATTCCATTATTTCATGTTCATTCTTCATCTTATTTCTTCATTTGGTTTAATTACCTAAAAGGGGTTTGACCAAGGCAAACTCCCATTTCCTAACATTCAACATTTCTCTTTCTTTCTTTGTGTGTTTTCATATTTGAAGACTTGAAGATGATTGAAGAATAGGTTGCAAAGTTGTTGAAGTCATCTCCTTGTTGGCTAGGTCAAAATATTCACAAAAGGTCACTTACATGCTCGAATTTGGCAATTTCAGATCTGGATACCTAGAGGAATAGAAAGTGCAGACCGAGAGCTTTCATTTCCACTTTCAAATTTTTAGAAAATCCAAAGTGGACTAAGTCACCATCAATGGCGACTTAGTCCCACTATACATGTTTGTCATTTTTTTTGTAGATTTAGATACCCATTTGGCTTAAACGAGCTTCAGAACAATTTTCCAGATTTGGGACTAAGTCGCCTAGAATGGCGTAAGTGTCCCAGTAGGTCAAAACTTCAGGATCAACAACATTTCTAGTCTCCATTCCAGTCTGCAACACATTTCTAGGCACACACATTCAGTTTTATTTTTTTTGTTTTGTTTCATTTTGATTTCTAGATCATTTAGTTTATGTTTGTATACTACACTGTATTTTCAAACACTTTGCATTTCCTTAGTTTTGCATTATTAGTCAATCTCTTTTATCAATTCTTTGCATCTAGGAAATTATATTTAGGCATATTTCAATCATATTTGCATTAGTCTTGAGTGAACCACCTAGGTTTTTGGGATTCCTCTCTCCTTTTAGGTGCAAAACCCTAGAAGTGTAAGAGAGTCATCTATTCCAAAAATCTACGGTTCATTTTGGTGAACCTTCTTTTTTAATACCTTCTTGTCTAATTTGGAGTCAATCATCATCCTAAAATTAGCTTGCATTGCATTTTGCATTAGTTAAGTTACATTCTAGGGTTTCAAATTTTGCATTAGTGAAAGTGCATATAGGTTGCATTTTTGCATCTTAAATCATTGAAATTTTCTGAAATTCTTGATTGGCATCTTAGGTCTACCTCATACAACACAAAAAACATAAAAATCAACCAATTTTTTTTTTGAAAATTTTGAAAAAATCACCACTGGGACTCATTCTCCACCTTGGGTGACTTAGTCCCTTTATGCTACTAAAACTGCCTTTCACAATACTAAAAACCTTGTTTCTGCACTTTTGTTTGCTGCCATTAACTATCTATATTAGTTGGTTGAGTTTTTGTAACATGCATTTCATTAGATCTAGCTTAAATTAGCTCATTTCATGCATTGCTCAAATTCAATTTTGCATCTACAACATTTCATTTTCAAATCATTGCATTGTGTAACCAGAAAATTATCTTTCTTGAAAACTAAAAATTGCATTTCATTTTACATCCTTACATTTCATTTCAAGTTTGTATAGTTTACTTTTTCCAAATGTTAGTTTCAATCTTCTCCAAATTTGCAAAGAAAAATTTAGTCAATAAGCATGTTAGTCATTCATTTAATGCATTCCCTAGTTATGAGAGTCTCTTAGTGCAAGAGAGTGAAAATGCTAATGCTTTCCTTAAACTTACACCCCCTCCTATCTCTCCTATTTGTGTGGATGATGTGATAGAAGAGCATACAAACATAGCTAACCTTGATAATCATATTTGCTCTTCTTATGATACCTCTTCTTTTAATGACGAAGGTATCTTGGTGAAAGAAGATACAATCGTTGAGAATCATGAGGATCGTGTTTTTCCTTCTCCTCATCCCCTTTGGGAATGTATTTTAGCACAAGAGAATGAAATCATAGACACATTCCTAAACATCACCTTGCCTGATTTTCATTCTCCTTTGGATTGTGAGAGTGATTTCAAGGAAGATGAGATTATAAATGATGAGGATATGTTGGTCTATAACAACCCTCTTTATGATCCTTCCCCTAGCTCTCCTATTTTGGAAGACATTAAGGAACAAAGGAATGAAGTCATACATGATCATGATAATCATACTTGTTCTTCTCCTAGTATCTCCCCTAGTTATAAGGAAGATGCTTTGATGTCAAAAAATACAACCGCTGAGAGTCATGAGAACCTTAGTTGTCCTTATTCACCTAAGGAAACCCTTATTGAGCAAGATAATTCAACCATTGATCATTCCCATACTTTCGATGAAGTCATTTTAGAAGAACCAATCCATGAATGTCAAGAAAATTTGATTCATAGTTCTCCTAAAAACTCTCCTCCTAGGGAGAATATCATGGTGTTAGAAAATGGCAACAATAATAAGGTGTCTTCCTTAGATAATGATAAAAAGATGATTCTAGATTTTCCCTTTATTAGAGATACATCAAACCAAGACCGTTGAGGTTATCAATGTGCAAGTGTTTGTTAGATCCTCCTTGATTAATGGACCTCTTACATACCCTGTAGGACATCCTAAGAATCCTCTAATTCTTTACCCACCATCACACAAACAACAAACTCACAACAAACCTAAACTTATCCTTTAGCCACCTAAGAATAATGTGTCGCAACAGCCAAGTCCTAATACCATTGCTCATACATATACCACTAGAAATAATCTGCAACCACAACAGCCCACCCAACACCATTACCTTTACCTAATCCTAGTTTTCTTAGATATCCTCGATTAACTTTGCATACTAAGTAGTATGATCTTGTTGAACAACTTAAGAATACTCCTACAAAGATATCCCTATGGGATTTAATTTAGAATTCACCTAGCTATCACACTATGTTCCAAACGACCTTACATCAAGTTCCTATCTCTTCTAATGCATAACCGAATGACATAGCAGCCCTAATTCAAGGATTGAATGCTGACATTGTTTTCCACCAAAGTGAACTCCCCCCTTTGGAAGTGCAAAAAAAAAATGATGCTTTCATAATAATATCTCAATACAAAAGAATAGGGATAAAGCGAACCCTTGTTGGCAATGGATCAACCCTCAATATGTGTAGTTTAAATCTTTTGGATAGGATGCATGTGGATAAATTAGAAATTCAACTTGATTCCTTGTCTATCCATGGATTTGACAATGTAGGAAAACAACCACTTGGTGTGATCACTTTGCCTATTACAGTTGGGAAGGTTACATTGCAAACACGGATCCATGTCATGCCCCATTATCTTTCTTATAATCTCATTTTAAATAGACCATGGATTCATGCAATGAATGGTGTGCCTTCCACTCTTCATCATAAAATGAAATACATTTACAAAAAAAAAGTGCACATACTTGACGCTAACCCCGATCCAAACAGTTGTTTGAACATTGAGAAAAACAAAGAGAATCATTTAAACACGGTGTCACCAACTACACAAGTGGAACCCGTCCAACAAAAAGACAAACAACAACATATTGAACACGTCATGAAGCTATTAGAAGATGATTGGGGTTCCTTAGATTTCAAACATACATTCATGGGTGAGTACAAGATCATAAACAAAGATTCAAATAAGGGAAATGAACAAGCAGTCATGTGGTTTATGTTGTTTCCTAAATAATAGGATTTGAGAATCCTATAAATATGTAATATGTATTGAATTAAAATGATGAGGAAGCACAATATTATGAATTGAATTGTTTGCTTACTTCTACTATTTTTCCTGAAATCTCTAATATGGTATTAGAGAGCTAAATTTTTTTTGTGCCTATACTTTAGTAATGATGAGCTGAATCTTATTCTTGTGGATTTCCTTGGGTTATATCTTTGCTATCTTTGTCAAGGCATTAGCACACATGCATAGTGTGAAGCTAGAGGAAATCTCATGGAAGTAATTTAGGCTCATACAGAGCTATATCAGAGTTTTATTTGAAGCCCAAGTGGACATTTGGTGGGTTCTTGTTCATGTCCAGGTTTGTGGTAAGCATGTGTGAAAACAATGAAAGGTTGATGGGAAGTGCCTTTCATTTTGAATCAAGATCATGAGCCTGAAGAGAGTTGGGCCTACTGTAGATGTAGGGTGTGAGTTCTTACCATGTTCACACTAAGGGAAGGAATTTTGGGAAATTAAATGTTAGTGTTCACATAAGTTAATAATGTGAGTTGCTATCACAACTCACATAACTATTACGGATGTGAGAATAGTTATTTGTTAGAGTTTGTTAGTGGAAGGAGTGTTTTTTTGTAATTGAGTTGTTAAAACAACTCAATATATTTAGGGATTTCATTTATGTTGTTTCCTAAATAATAGGATTTGATAATCATATAAATATGTAATATGTATTGAATTAAAATGATGAGGAAGCACAATATTATGAATTGAATTATTTGCTTGCTTCTATTATTTTGCCTAAAATCTCTAATATTTCATTCTTTGTGTGTTTACAGATTTGAAGACTTGAAGATGATTGGAGAATAGGTTGAAAATTTGTTGAAGTCATCTCCTTGTTGGCTAGGTCAAAATATTCACAAAAGCCACTTACAAGCCCAAATTTGGCAGTTTCGGATCCGAATACCTAAAGGAATAGAAAGTGTAGACTGAGAACTTCCATTTCCACTTTCAAATTTTTAGAAAAGCCAAAGTGGACTAAGTCACCATCAATGGAAACTTAGTCCCACTGTACATGCTTTTTATAAATTTCGGTAGATTTGGATACCCATTTGGCTAAAACGGGCTCTAGAACAGTTTTCCAGATCTGGGACTAAGTCACCCAGAATGGCATAAGTGTCCCAATAGGTCAAAATTTTAGGATCAACAACATTTCCAATCTCCATTCCACTCTGCAACACACTTCCAAGTGCACACGTTTAGTTTTATAGTTTTCTATTTTGTTTCATTTCAATTTCTAGGTCATTTAGTTTATGTTTGCATACTACACTGTGTTTTCAAAAAAATTACATTTCCTTAGTTTTGCATCATTAGTCAATGTCTTTTATTAGTTCTTTACATCTTGGACATTCTATTAAGGCATATTTCAATCATATTTGCATTAGTCTTGAGTGAACCACCTAGGTTTTTGGGATTCCTCTCTCCTTTTAGGTGCAAAACCCTAGAAGTGTAAGAGAGCTACCTATTCCAAAAATCTACGGTTCACAAATATAGCAACATTGGGTAACCCAAAAACTCTACTTGACAATGTAAACATATCTCCAATTTTATTTTGGAAGTCACTCTTGTAAAGTATTTTGGGAAATTTTGATATAGATTTATAGGGGATCTGCATCTATTGTAAATTAATTATTCTCTTGGAATTTTTATTAAATGTTGCTTCTAAAAATTTAGTTGGTATAATCCCTACTTTAGTGTGGAAGGGAATATTAAAGGTTGCAATTATAGCCTCTTCACTTAATTTTACATAGATCTTACCATCAACCTTCACTTTCCTATTTTCCTTGTCATAGTTCTTCATACTTTCTAACACTATCTTAGAGCAATATATGGATAATCAACATGTACCAACTTCATATAATCAACTAAAAATTAATCTAGTTTTGTTTGAGGTACTCTTAAGTCAATGATTAGGGGTAATACTAGTAGTAGTGAAAATCATATGTTTAGGGATATTTTAGTAATAGGAATTAGGGTAGTACTATTGTTATTGGCATTATCGGGGGCAGGTGTATAGCTAAGACTAAAGTAGGGTGTTAATTTGTGGGGTGGGTAGTGCTATGCAGCTCATTTGAGCCTCCCTATCATATATATTGGTGGGTGGAACTATTCTAGATTTCTAGGATGTATATAGGATGCATCAATAAGTGTTCCATGGTGTTGCTAGTATTTGGCCTAGGCCTAGGACTTGCATATTACTATTCCTATCCATTTGTTTTAGGGGTCTAAATAAGTGTCAAATTTTGTACACAGTAATATCTACCATTTTTATTGTGTGACCTATGTGTAGTGTATGAAATTCAACTAAGTAATAAAAATACTAGCTTTCTTTGCTAAATGATCTCAATAAACACTACAGCTAGAGTAATTAGCCCTTTTCGATAAAAGAACCTAATTTACAATTAATCAGAGAAAATTATGCTAACTAATCTAATATGTTTTAACTATGAAAGATTATAGTTATTTAAACAATTTGAAACATTGTAAAAGGAAATGAATTGTTATTGTTTATCAAAAATAAAATGAAAAGATTAATTAAATGAAAACAAAGCTCGAAACGAATAATAGAGAACTTGACACCAAAATATGGAATTCACTAGTCTAGATGTCAACACTTAGCACAAATACCGACATGGTGTGTTTCAGTTCATATGACAAATGCTTCTAGAATCTCAATTTGTTTCAAAATGCATGCCTAGTTTTGTGCAAGAAGCAAAATAAAAACCCTCAAGAAGATCGCCAATGAAAAAACTAGAATAACCAAAATTTAAACTATCTAATCAAATGGAAATGACAAAGGAAGAGAGGAAAAGATATTGACAAACTCCTAAAAAGTTGAATATCCTCTCCCAAATCAAACTTGTAGCTAAAAGAGAAAAAATAAATGTTCTTGGGGCTATTTTGGAGCTTGCCTTTAGGTCAAGTCCCTATTTTGGTTTATCCAACCTCCATAGACAACTAATATTTTGAAAACGATAGATATGTGTGTTTCTTTATCCTAATTGTATTAAGGAGTAAAATAATGATTACAGTAGTAAAGTGAGTGCAATAAAATGAGAATAATAATGCTAGTAAATGAAGAATGTGATCCAAAATACCAAAGGCAATAGAAAATGGGACTCAACAACAATAACAATATGAAACAAACAAGAAGTTAGAGTAAACAACACAATGCAAGTCACCTCACAAAGCTAGGAAGAAACAATGGAGGCCAAACTAATTATTACAATATGGCTTCTAAAATTTTCATGAGATTAATAGTGCTTAAGAGTCTACACATGAACTTCATAGTGTTGGTAAGAGCTCAAAGTGTTGTTAACAATGGAGAAATTCTTGAGGAGAGTTTCAAGTTGCATGATAGATTGATAAATTGAAAGAGATAGTTCAAAAATGGGTTAGAAAGGGAGAAGAGAGAGGTGAGTAGCCATTAAAATTCTCTCTAGAGAAGTTACCTATGGATTGAAAAGGTGGTAGGGAAAAGAAACACTTAAAATGGTCAAGGAGTGACACAATATCACAAGACTATAGTGAATCAAACATATGTCTACATATTGCTCTAGTGTTTAAGCATTTCTAGTTTGGAAATGGTCTAAACACCAAGAACTAACACAAGGATGACACATGTGACATCATGTTAGGGAGAAACAACAATGAGATGGTAAGCCTTTGGCATAGTGGGGGGAGAAGGCTAAGGAAAAGGGCTAAATTTGAATAAAAATACACTAGGGGAAACAAATAGCAAAGCAAGTGCAAATATAGCATGAAATTGCAAGGGTGTGTGATTTTTTGACTTTATACTAGCTACGATTAGTGACATAGAATCATCATAGTGCTGATTTATTTTGTTAATTAGTATTGCACCTTTCCTACCTTTATCCCTTAATTATATGTAGAAGAAAATGACTCTAAGGAATTAAAATCAAACTAGTCCCAAGCCCCACTATAGACAATAAAGGAGTGGCAGCTTTTGATAACATTAAACCTTCAATTAGGATTTCTTTGCTTTCTTGACCTAATTGCCTATGATAAGAACTAAAACTTTATTTTTAATGGATTAGAGCATGCAAATGTCCCTAGTGACAATAGTGGATCTTTCTAAAGATGTTAAAGAGTCCATTAAAATTTAGATTTGGTGACATGGGGCATGTTCATCATGAGGTATACATCAATACTTACTTTCACTACTAATTCTCTAAACATAAAACAATATAGACCATTGGTAGTTTTCAAGGCTAAGATAACCTCTAAATTAACAATTGAATTACCTTAGGTTTTAAGACAAGGGTGGATCAAAGTTAGAATTGTAAAGCTATTCACAATATGCTCATTAAAGGTTCCAACAACAATACCAAGAATAGTGCACACCAATGAAGGCCTCAATTACTAGCACAAGTTCTAGAGATTAAACTACGTAGAAAGAAATAATGTCATGGCGGTGCTCATGTGTTAACCAATCTTTGAGAAAAATCTTTAAGGAAGTTGGAAAACCCCACTGTTCAAATTTTTTTTTGGTAACCAATATTTAAGGAGTTTCTAGATTGCTCAAATAGATCGAAATTGGTAATTCTTGGCATTGAACCTCTATTAATAACATTGAAAATGGTGATGAGATGCTCACTATACACCCTTCTTGGAGTTTTTTATATGGTTAGGTTTTCTCCAAAGGAATTTTTTGTTATGTGGTTGTGCACTTGTGTTCACTATTAATTTCTTTAGTTTCCTCATTTATTATTCAAATATTTCATATTGCTACAAGTTGATAGAACAATAGGATAGTCTACATTGGGAGTATAACTCATAGAGATAGCTTAGGAATATATTTTTGATGAAACACTAAGGTTGTTAACGTAGTAGTTTATGGATTAGGTGGTATTAGAGAGGATTTGTATAACTTGAGTTTTCTATTTTATGACATTATTGGCTTATTCCCAATAAAATGGGAGTAGAAGTTTAACACCTTTTGAGCCTAAGATTGAGTCAAGGAGGTGATTAAGAATGGTTAGAACAACAAGAATAGAATGAGGGTAAGATGGAGATGTAATATTTTATAATTTGGAAGAAAATGTGACCAAGATATAGATAGTTGAGGGGAAACTATATAGAGGGTTTCACATTCTTGCTTTTGTTGGATCTACCTTCTTTACTGAATCATTCTTCTTTAGTGAAATAGAGGGTTTCACATTCTTGCTTCTACAAAACTTAGCAATGTGTCATAATTTATTGCATTTGTGACACTTGACATTCTTTTTAACAAGCTCACTTCCGCCATTCTAAATTTGCATTGATTAACCTAATTCCCAAATCCATTGCACGTATAACAACCATCGAAAGATTGAAACATTATACCATTGTTATAGTCATTCATCATCTGATTTTTGCATTCACTAGCTCTATGATGAAATCTAGATTGCATGTAAAGAACTGACTAGGAAATGCTTGAACATTCTGATTCATTTTGCTTCTACATTCTAAAGTCGTATGTCCAAAATCATTGCAAGAATAACAATAACCATTAAAAGATGGGTACCTTTTTGCGTTTGGTTGTTTGATCAGTGGTCTTTTGAAATATTTCTTTTGGTTTTGAACCTTCTTGAAGTTTCTCTTCTTGTCATTTTTCTTTTTAGAATTGTTTGAACTTTGATCTATCTTTAAACTTTCACCTTTCTCAAACCCTAATCCTTCTTTCTCCTTAGAACCCTTCTGATTTGCAATTATCTCATCAAGCATTGTAGTTTTCTTCTTGAATCCTTGCTTTCTTCATATTTGATCTCAAATTCATAACCTCTTGTTCAAGCTTTGAACATTATTCATATTTGTCTTTTAGTTTAGCATTTAGGCAGTCTTCAACCCTTTTACCTTCTTCAATTTTCAATTTCAGATTGGTGATGATCTCATTTGATTGCTTGATCTCCTTGATTCTATCTATAGCTTTCTTGAGTTTCTCTCTCAGCTTCTTAATGCACTCATCTGCATCACTAAGATCCTTTTTTAGATCTTTTTTCTTAGATTCTAATTTATCCAAATCATCCAGGGCAGATTTGAGTTCTCCTTCCATGTCAACTACATAATCTTCTTCAGTAAACCCTTCAAGGATAATCTCTTTAGGATGAATAGGATACTTCCTTGTAGCCATGTGTTCAACCTCCAATATCTACCTCTGCAATCAAGCCAATTGAAGGAACCAAGCTCTAATACCAATTTTTGAACACCCAAAATATTGAGAGGGGGGGTGAATCAATATTCACTAAAATTCATTAACTTTAACAACTTTAAATATTCATCCAATGCATGAAATAAAACTTGGAGTAATGCAAAGGAACATTTAAATCATGTATCACATCAAAGAAAATTGTAAGCACACTAGATTTACGTGGAAAACCCAAAAAGGGAAAAACCAAAGTGAGGATTAGCTCACAATATATTATAACTGGTTATAAGATATTATAGAAAGGCTCACTTCTAGGTGGACTCACTTTTTCAGAGAATAGAGAATAGAAGGCATGCCTCACTTCCAGGAAAGAGGGTGGCTCATTGCCAAAGATTTGAACTGATGCAATACATCTACAATATGTTGGAGAAAGTTCCAAAAGTTCTGTAAACTGATCTAACACACTTCATGCTTCACTCTTATTATACTCTACTCTTTCACATCACATTCACACTTTGCTATTTTTCACATCATACACATACTCATACTCACATCCACATCTCCAGAACACCAAAATGTTCTTACATATATATGCATTACCTTCGCAAACACCTATAACATCAATTAGGTCGACCTAATTAGATGTATCATGCAAAGCAAAAACCTATCAACTCAAAATCCAACTACACACGCTTCCAAAACATGTAACACATCAAAATAGGTCAGTAGGGACATATAATTACTCCCATAAGTCCGATGAAGACTTCATTTAACTCTGCACAACCTCAAACCTTTAGGTCAACCTTATTTACATGAGGAAACAAAGAGATGAACCAACTATTCATCCACATACCAACACGCAAACCTTAAAATCATGTGCCACTTGGACCCAACATACTTCAGACACTTGTAAACACTCGCACAAAACCGCATAACCAAACAATCATTTGTGGTGGAATGCAAAACATTCCAAATAGGTACATTGTCATAGTAACTCTGCCAAATCCAAAGCGATACTTTGTCACTTCTAACTTCATCTATGGAGAGCTTCAAGATGTGAAAATTTGTATTTTGAATCCTCCAATAGGTACCAAAATTACCTTAGAACCACATAACAAGATTCTTCAAGGTGGAACAATGCAGACCTTAAAACTGGTTCACTGTACACTAGAAATTGTGCTCTGGGACTTGGACACTTTTGCAAAACACTTGGTCTACACTAGACCAACAAAACTGCATCTATGCACATCAACCATCAATGTATATACTACAACAATGTTGACATCAATGACAACACCATATTAGCATCACCAACAATCACCCCAACATCATAGTAGCATCATCTTCCAATCTTCTCTTCCAACAATCTCCTCACAACTCTTCCAACAGTCTCCATCACATCAATGACAAGAAAATTTCCAACAATATCTTCCTAACCTGATCCTCATCAAAGAATTCAAACCAAAATCCCTCAATTTGAGGTTCATGTTGGATACTGATAGCTACATTCTTTTTCTAAGTATCCATATAAATTATAATTCTTCCTATCCTCACCAAATAATTGTAAGCTATGTTGTCACAACTTTGTTTCAAAAGATTTAGTATAGATTAAACTATTACACCCACACTACCCAATATGTATGGGGAACTTAACCCCAATCCAGTGCTTTTCTTTAAGTAAGATGTGTGATGTAATTATTTATATTGATAATTCTAGCAAGACCATAAAGTTTTACCGAAGAACCCTTCCATTATGATATATGATAACTTGGGGAACTATATAAACCAATTTCCTCTACTATTAACAACAAAAAAAAATTCATTTGACAACATTTTGACTTTATCCCCTTCTATTTTTGTCACAAACCACATGGAAAATGCATAATTTAATCTCTTGTATTGGATCATGGATTGTTGAGATCCAATTGGGGATAATAAGCATATACCAAGTTTTTCCCAAGCCTAGTCCCTAAGGTCCCAACTCTTTCAAGTATGGCAAATGTTCCTCTTGCAACTAATCAATATATCAAGTATGGAGTCATGTAAAATGTATACTCCACTTCATAATTTATAATATGATTGTATAAACTATCACTTCTAAACTTGGTATACTGTGACATGCTTTGGCCTATCATGTTGGTTTTGATGTAAATACACATCTAATTTTCAAATATAGCAGCATTGGGTAACCCAAAAACTTTACTTGACAATGCAACCATATCTTCAATTTTATTTTGGAAGTCACTCTTGTAGAGTATTTTGGGAAATGTTGATATAGATTTATAGGGGATTTGCATCTATTGTAAATTAATTATTCTCTTGGGATTTTGATTGAATGATGCTTTTGCAAATTTAGTTGGTATAATCCCTACTTTAGTGTGGAAGGGAATATTAAAGGTTGCAATTATAGCCTCTTCACTTAATTTTACATAGACTCTACCATCAACCTTCACTTTCCTATTTTCCTTGTCATAGTTCTTCATACTTTCTATCACTATCTTAGAACAATATATTGATAATCGACAGGTACCAACTTTATCTAATCCATTCAAGATAATATTTTGTGCCAATGGGGTCAAATTAGGGTCATTCATTCTTTGATGAAAATTATCCATACTCGCATTCCCTTGGTTTATGTTTATTATTTCACCATAGGTTAGAGTAATCTAAGAGGGAAAGGACATTCCCTTAAACTCAAACTTCATTTTCTTCATCCGCTAGCTCATTTATCCTATAGAATAAGAAACTTTTGCAATTATTTACTGAATTTCCTAGGTTTTTGGATCATTCTCAAATCAAGGTTACATTTAATTTTTATTATCAATCTTAACTATGTTTTTCACTTAAAGATTCTCGTACATTCCCCTATGATGGATAATTGCTTACTTGTTTTTTCCAACAATAAATCTTACTAAAATTAAGTAAATTTTTCATAAAAATTGTTATGAATCATGACAAAGGAAAGAAATAGCTATGTATTTGGATCGATAAAAGCCAAACCTTGAATACTTCTTTTGAATGATGAAAATATGAATCACAAATAATAACAATGCAAAAATCACACTCTCACAATCACACAATGAAGTTCAAGATCTTGGCTCAAAATATAGAATTTAGATAATAAGCAAAGTAATCATAACTAAGATCTTGATTTGCTCCATTATTGGTTTCTCTTCAAAGTAACAAACTATAAAAAACATTAATGATATGATGCAATGATAATAATAAATACTCAAAGACAAATGATACCTATGCTTGATAAATGACAATGATAAATGCTTGATAATGATCGAATATTTGATAATGCTTGAATGCTCAAAATAATTCTTGAATACTTGATAGTGATAAGAGAGCTAGAGAGATTTTAATGATAAAAGTGCTAGGGGATATGAATGAAATGAAAGCTTCTTATTTATATGCTTCACTTACTATTTGATCAATGGTGGAGATTAATTTACAAAATCAATGGATAGGAAAATTCAAGATAGGGTAAGACCCAAATTTGAATTTGATGGAGAGAAATATTAGAAGATTTAATTCAAAATGATACTTAGAGAAATATATAAATATTAATTTATTTATTTTAGAAAAAAATATTTAATTTAAATAATTTTTTTAATTTATTTGAAAGAGGAGTGTTAGCTAATTAAATATCTTTTGAAATTTATTTAATTATAGTGAAAAATTAATTTGAATACATTATTTTTTAATTTATTTAAAAGAGGAGTGTTAGCTAATTAAATAATTTTTGAAAATTGTTTAATTATAAAGGACCAAAGATAAATTGAATTTAATTGTAATCAATGTTAAAGGGAAAATGATAAGAGATGAATTAATTATATAATTAAAAATTATTTAATTAATATAGATATGATAAACAAATAAGATAACTAAAATTAATTAAGAAATATTTAATTATCGTGGATGAAAAGAGCAAAATGATAGTTTAACTAAATAGTTAAAAATATATTTAATTACTTATAAATAGAAGAAATGATAAGGATAATGATGAAATGATAAGATGAAAATGCATTAGCCATTTTAGGTGCCTACATTTTCCCCCTTTTCGAGACTATGCATTTTAAAGTGTTGTTTTAAAGAAAAAGATTGATGGTGTCCCCCAATGAAGCATGAGATGGAGGATATGATGTTCCTTGAGAGATTGACTAGAAAACATGTCTTGGGTCATTCTTAGTACATGAATAATTATTTATGATGATGATGATGATTTATTACGATAAAAAAGCAACTAAGAAACAAAAATCAACACCCAACATATATCTTACCAAAAGATAAGGTCATCTTGTAGATAAGACATGGTCCATTGTAGGAAGGATGCATCCATTATGATCTCATATTTGTTTTTATAATTCCCATCATAGGAAAGATAATTTCATTATGACATAAAAATATTTTGATAGTGCTATTGAAAGATATGCAACAAGCTATGCAAGACAAATATTTAGCTCAATAGTTGAAATGTGTTTTGTTCATAATTTTCATTAAAGCCCAATATTTTAATATTTGCATATGATCCCAAGATACAAGAATCTAGCCCAAACACCAAGGTCAAGGCACAAGGTTTCCCCAACTATGAAAAATAAAAATGACATGGATAAAATACATGATAGGATATCCAAAATAAAATGATATATATGAACAACCAAGCCATGGAGAATAAGGAAAATACATGCAACTAGCTTATGATAGTCAAATGAAATGCAAGTAAGTGGAAAGTATGGAATATAAATGTAATGATGAGACTTCTATGTATAAACTAATAGAATACCCTAAGGGTCAAACATAAAAATTCTGAAGATGAATGTTGTTAATAGGCTTTTCCAAAGGTTCTCCTTCAGGTGTAACAAGTTTAAAAGATCCAAAACCATAGTTTGCTATAATAATGAAGGGTCCTAACAAGTTAGGCTCAAAATTTCCTTTCTGGTCTCTATCTTGTTGATTATTTTGATTCTCTTTTAGGACCATGTCTCCAATCTCAAGCCTTCAACTTTTAATTCTTTTATTATAGTTACAACGAAGCTGGTTTTGATAATATTGTATGTGATTTAATGCATTAAGATATCTTTCATCCAATAACTCAAGCTCATGCAATCTAGATACTCAATATTCTTTATTGTTAATGACATGCTTTAAGGACACCCTTAATGAGGGGATCTCATCCTCAATAGGAAAAATTGCTTTGGTTACAAAGACTAGGGAATACGAAGTGGCTCCTATAGGTGTGTGGATACTAGTGCAATAGGCCCATCGCAACTAGCTTCATTGACTATTTTCTTAGGGATTTTCAACATAGTCTTGTTTGAGGCCTTGGCTTGACTGTTACCTTGTGGATAATAAGGAGTGGAAAAGTAATGTTGGATATGGAATTGATAATAAAGATCATGAACATCTTGATTTTTAAATTTTTTTCCATTGTCTGTAATGATAGCATGAGGAATACCATAGCAACGAATGATATAGTTTAGGTAAATTTGATTATTTTCTTTTTAATAATATTGGATAATGGAATAGATTTAACCCACTTCATAATAACTTTGTGGAAGTGATAATGAACTTATGGCCAGTAGATGAGGGGGGATGGATTTTTCCTATGAGGTCATGTCCCCATTGTGAAAAAGGAAAAGGAGTAGTTATCAGTTGTAACTCATAGGAAGGTGCATAAATCATGTCTCCATGTTGTTGACATTTACAAAATTTCTTAGAATTTTTTTTTGCATCTTGTTCCATAGTTGGTCAATAATATCCAGTTCTTAACATTTTTTTGACAAGGGTAGGTCCAATAGAATGAGCCCCATAAATACCTTCATGTACCTCATGTAAGACAATTTTAACTTCTTTTGTTTTTAGACACCTAAGGAGGACACTATCAAGACTCCTTAGATAATGGGTATTACCAAGGATGACAAAAAGGGAAGATTGACAAGTGAGTTTTATTTTGAGCATTAGATAAATTAGATGGAAGGGTACCATCATGGATATAGGTGTAAACATCTTGATACCAAGGAATATTAAGACCAACAAGCTCACACACCAACCTAGATTTTAGAACCTCAAAATCCGGAATCAAAAGCTTCTCTATAAGGAATTCAAAATGATGAGCATTATGAGTCATGTCCGAGATAGATCCAATAGTAGTCATAACATCTAAAAGTCTATTATTTTCACTTGGGATTTGTTCAAAAATGAGTTGAAAAGTATTGTATGAAATATATCTACCATCCTCTTGTAGGGGATAAGTTTTTCATCCATTGTTTAATAATCACCATTCACTTTCCTTATGACCAATTGTGAACCTCCATAAATGTAAACTTCTTGTATTTATCATTGAATCTTCATTCTAAGACCAGTGATTAAAGCTTCATCTTTTGTAATGTTTGTGCAAGGGAAATAAAATCTATGATTTGGGGATAAAATCACCTTGTAGAGTGATAAAAATAATTCCAACCCTAGATCCATGTTGAGTATGGGAGTCATCAAAAAATAACTTCAACAAGTGTGAAGAGCTAATGTTAAAAATTGTCTCATTTGGAAACTATAAAATAAGGGGATGATTCACATCTAAAGGTGTATTTTATAATTGTTTTGCAATGATTTATCCTTTGATAGCATTATGATCCACATACTCAATACCAAATTCACTCAGTATCATATAACCCATTTTTCTATTCAACCAATTATATCAGTCTTAGACAAAAGGTACTTTAAAGGATCCACCTTAGATATGAACTTTGTTTGATGATTAAGCATGTAGTGTCCCAATTCTTGTGATACAAAAATAACAACTAGACATGCCCTTTCAATTGGATTATAATTAATCTAATATCAAACTAATGTAAAACTAATATAATTTAGATAGCTCTCTCATTTCATGTATCATCATTTTGTGTGAGGAGAACACCTAATGTAGCTGTAGTAGTTGAGATATATAATAACAAAGGTTTCCCTTGAACAGGTGGCATCAACACTGGGAATGAGGCCTAATAATCCTTTAATTATTGAAAGGCTTGTTGACACTTCTCGTCCCATTTGAATGTTACATTTTTATTCAAAAAAATTATGAAAGGTTGACACTTATTTTTTAGTTGAGCTATGAAACACCTAATTGATTGAATTTTTCCTTGAAGGCTATGCTATTATTTAATATTAGTTGGAGAAGGCATATCAATTATAGCTTTAATTTTAGTTGGATCCATTTTAATTCCTCTATGGGAAATAATATACCAAATAAATTTCCCATAAGTTACACCAAAGACACATTTTTTGGGTTCAATCTCACTTTATATTCTTCCAATCTATCAAATATTACTACAAGGATAGCTAAGTGAGAATCTCTTGTGACATATTTTTCTAATAGATTATCCAAATAATCTTCCATGATGTTGTGAAAAGGGTCATGAGATATTTTTCTCATTTCTCTTTAATAGATAGCCCCAAGTGCATTCTTTAAACCAAAGGGTATAACATTCCAACAAAATATTCCCCAAGGGCAAGTGGAATTTGTTTTATGTTGATTTTCAGTTGCAATACAGATTTGACTAGATAACTATAAATTTAATCCATTAAGGATAACATTTCATGTCTAATAGTAAAACTCACAATCATGTCTATGTTGGATAGAGGGAAATTATCTTTAGGACAGGTTTTGTACATATATAAGTGCTCTGGACAATGGGTTTATTAACTAGAGCTAGGATGGAAATCCACTCAAGATAGTCAATATTTATAATGAATCCCACATCCAATAACTTTTGAAGCTCAAAATTAACCAATAAGGCTACTTGAGGATGCATCTTATGAAGTTTTTATTTTACATGTTTTGCATTAGGAACAAATGTTAAAATATGAATTACCAATTTAGGGTCAAGGTCTGACATGTTCGCATAATACCATGCAAAGTTTATAGTTCTATTTTTAAAGAATTACATGAAGTTGTCATTCTCTTGTGATGATAAGGATGTTGGAAAATATATGATCTTAAGGTTTTCAGTTGTACCCAAGTTTACTTCTTGTGACTCTTCTATCAAGATAAAGGATTTTTCTTTATATTTAGACATGATAGGAAGCTCGAGGTTCTCATTTTCTTCTTCATATAATGATAAGAGTACTCTTTCCCTTAGAGGTTTTCCTTATAATATTCAATTGTTTGTTGTGAGTGAGAGGTTTTGAAGTTTCACCAAAATATGTTTTCTCATTTGAGTTCAATGAAAAAACTAGCTTTATGATCTCCCAAAGGTATAGTTTCTCTTAATCTTATAAATTTTACGATGGCCTCATCATTTTGGAACATAACTAGAACTAGCAGACCTTGTTGATCCCAATCTATAAGCTAAGGATAAGTGAAAGATCTTTAGATTGTGATGATGGGGAAGTATTTATAATATGGTAGATAAGGTGCAAATGGAATATTCTTGGAATAGATTTGTACTATGCATGCAATTTTGAAAGGTATCTTGATTAGGAGTTTCAATGATGGGAGAAGTTTTATCTTGAAAGGTACCTTATTAGGGGATTTATATCCAATCCCTTCATCGTTATTTATTCTTGTGATAGATATAGGCTCAATGATTCCTTGTTCTTGACAACCTAGACACTTAACTTGATAACCTATATTATTAATTATTCAAAGTCCTTAAGGATATTTTTCCATAGGTATCTAATAGGGGCATGATCCTCTGCATCCTTATATAACCATGTTGAGATATCATCTTCAATATTTTCTTTTCCCAATTCTCCCAAACACAAGAATGTGGTAGATTTAGATTTGATAACCATAGTTGATACATCTTGCATAGGTTTAGGTCCACCATATGCTTTTGGTGAGAGAGGGAGTTGGCTCACAAAGAAAGCTTATTTCATGTTATATTCTCCTAACCAATTGTCATCTACTTGAACCTTGATCTCAAGAGGAGACGTGTGTGGATCAAAAAGTTAGGATAAGGTGGATGGGTCTATGTAAGAGGATGAGGATGGAGCTACTTGATTGTTAATAACTTGGGTGGGTTTTCAATATTTTTCTTCCAAGTTTTTGCAATACTCAAAATGGCGAGGATCCCCCAAAATGGTGACTTAGGAACCCTCATAGGGAAATTCTAGGCATTGACGATATGTAGAGGGAACAACTTGCAAGGCATATATCTATGGATGAAAAATAATAATATTACATGGGAGATCAAGGTCCAATACTTGACAAATAGTGTAATATCCCTCTTCATAATACACAAGTAAACTCAAGAATTTACTAGAAGGTAAATAAACTAGTAACCATGAGAGAGAATTTTTCTTTTTAAATAACATTTGCATGAGTGCAAGAAATAAAATACAACTTTTCTAGATAATTTCAAACTTGAAATCATATATAATCATAGCTAGAAACAAAGAGAATTCCTTACACTTCCCATTTATATTACATAAAATACAATTGGAAAAAGAACAATTTTACCTTATAAGTTTTGATTGTCATAAGCCAGAACATGGAGTTCACTGCATTTGGAATGTTGATCTCTATCTTCACAAGCCTCAGAGAGTCTACTGCTACATAAGGAGAGCATCATCCGAGTGTTTTTCCTCCAACCACAGACTCAAGTGGTCCCCCGCACACTTCCTAACTAGAAGTGACCCGACGGTCCTTCTCGAAGGGTGTAGATATAAGGAATTGTCAAGTTTCTCCATCTGAGTCCTAGTGATGTGTCCTACAAAACTCAATTGACCATACAAATCTAGATCCCTTCTAGCTAAGTATGATCATTCTGATTGGTCATGCCATCTAGGCACACACCACTAACTCATCTTAGAATCTGTCTCATCCTATAATTTTACTTACTTTATTTGGTACACTAGACACAAACTAGTCTGCAAAGAAAATCCATTCTAGGCAATCTAACTTACAACTAATCCCTAATCTAGGATACACATGAATGTAAAGATTTAGGTATTTCAAACCTGTTTAAAGGTCCCTTATTGCATTCTCGCAACATCTAGGGTTTATGACTTCCTGTCATTTCACTCTCAAGATTCAATACCCAACATCTTTGATGTATTAAATCGAGTTTCGACATTATCATGGAATCTTGTAAGGTATTATAAAGACTCTCTATCTTGATCTATGGTTTTCTTCGACCTTTCATTGTCAGTCAATATATAAGTTCAATGTCATATCCTACATAAGAGTTATAGATGTCCTATATCCTCCTTGTTTCAATACTAGGGTTTAGCTTCTCTAACCCAATTCATGGAAATATCAACCATCCTTGTTTCTCCAAAGGTAATAACATAAATGTAACAAATCATAAGAACAAAATGCTCCTAGTCTTTTCTTGACCACTTGGTATTGCTCAAGTTCAGATTTCACATAACATGAATAGGCATAGTATTCGAGGTATTTCCTCACCAATATAATATCTAAAATAATACTATATTTCCATAATGCTCAAGGTTAGATATTAGGAATCCCTTAGGCTAGCCATTTGAGTGTTAGGTGTTGTATCTTTCCCAATGTCTCACGGTCACACAACTTTAGATCCACTCTAACTATGTATGAGACTACTGGAAACACTAGGCCATCTAGAGCACTGTGGACCGACATACATGCAGAGATGGATGCATTACTTTGGTCAAATATTTTCATGCATAAACATTATGCATTAAACGTTGTCATATGTCCACCACCCTGGCTCACTTATAAGCCGCCATGCCTTACAGTAAGTTTAAATTGACCTTTCACTCAAGGTCTAAAGTAAGTGGGATTCATGCAATTCATAGTCCATACTAAGACAATCGACTCCCATCTTGGGTTTGTTTCATCCAATTAGGTTACCTTTGTAACGAGGATCTTGTCACTCCTCGCCCTCCTTCCAATCTTAGCGATTACACAAACTGAACCACATTTACTATTTTAGGTATATCATGGTTCACAACATCTAAATAGATTATTATATAAGATAGAATTGTCTTCATACTATACTAGGAATTCCTTGCCTTTCCTTAGTTAAATAGTGTGATTTTTTCATGAATGATGACTCTTATTACCCTTATGAGCTTAGGTAGTATCTCTACTCTCACTTAAATAGAGGGTAGTTATCATTAATAGCTCAATTCATCTCTAGTGACTTGGCTAGCATGCAAGCTGCCGCTTATTATAACCGTAGTCTTAATAACTATACCCTTATAAAACCACATTAGAACTTTATACAAGTTGAGTCATCTTTAGTTGAGTGCTTTAAGCATTCACTTGCTAAGGCCATATCGGCCATAAACACAATCATCATTAATTGACGTATACATGTTGAATAAAATGCAAGGGCTCAGCCGTGATGGCATTGAGCCTCAGTTTGGTATGTGTTTCAAGTGTTTAGCATGGCCCTTGAGGTCACGAGCTATAAATACAACTTGGAAACCAATTCAAAATAGCTTAGTTTTCATAGCCGTGAGCTCTTAGCACAGTTAAGAAGTATAAAGATTAAAAGCTCGACCACCCAAGTCTCAAGCTGTAGCGACAAAGAATTTCATACAATGTTGTTCGGCCTCAATATCCTCAAGTTAGTGGTGCAATAAAGGATAAAGTTTAATGCCACTCTACCTGTATGGCCTTGAGCGGTGATAAAGATTGCAATAAGGATTATAGACCAATGTCGCTCGGCCTGCAAGGCCTCGGGCTATGATAAAGATTACAATAAGGAAAATAAAGCAATGTCACTCGGCCTGCATGGCCTCAGGCAACATCACGGGAAGGGACTTAATATGGATTTGGCTCGGTCATAGGATTTGAGCATAGACTCAGCCAAAAATAACTATTGCAATATGGCTCGGCCTTGGCCATGAGCCTCAACAGAGGAAATACATTTAAAGTTACAAGCTTGACCATAAGGCTCGAGCTATTGCTAAGCATATATTAGTGGTAAGATTCCATAGCGACAGTCATAACAGTATGGCTCCATATGATATGCATGTATGGAAGCTCGATATAACAACAAATAATTACTCTTAGTGCACATAAAATAGCTCTACTTACTTGAGTATAGTCCTTTACAACGAAGTAATCTCAACTCCAACTCCGTTGTCCTTCCCTAGAAGTCTTTTCCCACCTTTACTTCCTCTCCCATTCTCGCATTAGCATATCAGAATTCTCATACTCATTTCATGGAAACGCAGGCAAAGCAAGACTATAAGTGAGGATGCCTCATCTTCTCTGGCTTCATCATTTTCTTTCCCAATGGTCACTCATCTTTTTTGTCAACCCAATACACAAATCATAGCACCAAAAATAATTCTAGTGCTTTTAGTGATTTTCTAGCACCTTGCCATGGAATGAACGCCCCACATCTACGTCTGTTTCTCCCTACCTCCTCCTCGCAAGAATCAGTTTCCCCCAAGAATTTAGGTTTTGGGTGAAAATATGAACAAGTTGCTTTTCTAGAATAGGATAAGGGAATTTACTTGCCATGTTTCTACATCTTTGTAAAAGGGACACAAAGATTCTCCCTCATTTTGTTGTGCATTATGTAAATCAATCATTGAGATTTCATGTTCAAGGTTGTATGAAAAATGTGCAATGAATTTGTCCACCAACTCATAAAAGGTTTTGATCCCATGAGGTAAATGTAAAACCGCTCAATAGATTGACCTCCTAGGCTTCTAGTAAAAAGGTGCATTAGATATGTATCATTATAGGACACCTCAAGACAAGCTACTAAAATTCCCTTATATGTTCCCTTAGATCACCTCTTCCCTTGTATTTTTCAAATCTAGGCATTTCAAAGTTTGAGGGAAGTGGATCATGTTCAAAGACTTTTCAAAAGGATGGGAATACATCTTCCAATGTATAGATATTTTAGTGTGACCCATCCCAATTTTTGTAACCATTTTTCTTAATTCTTTAATTTTTGGTCCCAAGTCATTTGTGGATGTGGATGGAGGTACAATTTTGGGAATGTATTGTTGTTGATGTTGATGTTGTTGGTGTTGATTTAAGGGCATGTGATATTGTTCTTGATGTTGTGTTTGACTTGGTGGAATAGGCATATTTTGCATGTTTAGGGGGTACCCATATGTAAGTAAGATCTAGCAAAGGTAGGTGATTGTTGGGGCGTGGCTTTCTCTTGGTGTATCTCTTAATAGGATTTACTTTAAAATTTTAATGTGCTAGGGAGAGGTAGTGGTGAATATGTAACAATAGTAGTTACCTCCTCCTTTATTGTTTGAGGTGGATTTTGTGATAATATTTGCATTGGATTTAGTTGATTTATTTCAAACCACATGTCGGGGTTGGTGAGATCTACATCTTTGCAAGGTGAGAAGGTATTTTAGTACCTTGTTGAGCTAACATTTGGAGATAATGATCAAGGTTATTAAATACATATTCTAGTGTATTTATTGCTCTAGGGTCTTGTTCATATTCTTGCATGTCTTCCAATGTGGGCTCCCAATTTGGATCATCATCCTCCACATAAGGTATCCTTAAAGGATCTTGATAAAAAAATAGGTGGATTTGAGGTTGCTCCATGCTCATATTGACCATCACCCATGCTTTTTGGAATGCTTGACTCTTCTTTATGGGATTTCATGTTTTTCTTATATTGAGATATTATAATTAACATATGTAATATAAGACCTTAGACAAAATAATTTTTCAATTCAAAAATTTTGATGCTTGCTTCTCAAAACCAAAATAGACCAAATCTAAGTTGGATCTCCAAATGGTGCTAATGATATTGGTAGATAGAACTAATAGATTTTCACTTGAACTAGACTTGTGAGTCCAAGCAAGATGATAAAGATAAATATTGATAAAGTATACTTGAATTATACTTGTGATTCCAAGGAAACTTAGAGTGGAGGTTCCCAACTCAAGAGTAGCCACATGACCCTCAAGATGGTATATACACAAATAATATGATATGATAAAGATAAAAGATATGAGATCCAATTTGAACTTTGATAAATTTTTACAACGATAAGGCAAGATACCAAAAAGTTGTCCACTTCTCAAATAGTATAAGACAATATCAAGAAAAGACTTGTTTAAGCTCTACTTATTTGATAGTTTGATATTTTACTTTTGACTTTTGCTTTGTTTTGGAATGTTTTGATTTTTAATGATTTTTTTTTTTTGCAATTTTTTCAAAGATTAGAAATACACAAAGATATAATGACAAATAAAATTTCTTAGGATTAATTTTGAATGGATATATCCCCTTTGATTTCAAGTGGAGATGGAGATCTAAAAATAAAACATGCAAGAAACATTAACAAGCCTAATCAAGTGGGTGTGGCCAATAAATTTTGACTATACTTTACAAGCTCAACTAGGGTAATCCTCTAGATATACCACAAGGGTACATGAGGTCTAATCCATAGATGAAAGGGAATAATTTCAAACAATCAAGAAGAGAGGGTAACCCACTCTCCACCTTCACATCTCTAAGGTATAAAGTTCTTATAGTCTTAGCCTAGATTTAAAATATTCCACTTCCAAGAGGCGTGTATTTCGATTTACCCCCCACTCTTTATACTCTATCAAAAGATGGGAGTTAAGGTCATCCTCTAGAGTGATCACTCTCTAGGTAGGTCCCCTTAAAATAAAAACAAGATCAATTATTTTTATCCTCAAGATCACCACTAGGTGTGAGAGGAGAGCACAAGTAAATAGATCTTGGGGATTAAAAGATGCTTGTTTATTTTAGATTCCAAATCTGAATGTGAGATTAATTTTAGCCTAATTTCCAATTTGAGGAAGACACACCATGCAAGATTGATTGAAGTAATGATACCATAAATCATAAAGAAACAATGATTAATTTGAAATTTTAAGATAGAAATGGTGATTATAATGAAGGTACCTGGAGTCCAATGCTAAATTTGAGAAGATGATTTGATTCAATGTGAAGATTTCAAAACTAGCTTTTACAAACCTTTGAATTTACAATCTTTGCACACAAAAACCAACAAATAAGACTAGAAAAGAAAAGAAAGATCACTTATTTTTTATCCTCAATATCACTCTACGGTGCAAGAGGAGAGCATATGTAGTTATATGTTGGGTATTAGAATCAAATGGTTCATTCTAGATCCCAAATCAGAATGTGAATGGTAAATTTTAAGCCTCAATATTTAATGTGTGAAAACATGCAAAAAAAGACAGCCTAACGCAAATAATCATAGCACCAATGGATTTCTTATGATTTTAGAAATAATAATAGAACTCTTACAAATTTCAGCAAATAATTTTATAATCCATCAAATATATGTTTAGAAAATTGTATGCTCATCACAAGGTTGCAATTTTTATTTTTTAATATTCACCTAGTCAAACTAGATCCAATTATTTTGTAATATTTTATCCCAAAATAAAAAAATGCAAAGAATAAACCCTTACTAATTTTTTGAGATATTTCTAAAAATATAAAAAATATATGAAAATTTCATTAATTTGTGCCTTAAAAAGCATGTATATGTTGAAACCCTAATTGACAAAGAACTAATTTTTGTCACTGTTTTGACCTCAAAAATTAAAATACAAAGGAAAAAACCCTATTTAATTTTGGAGATCTTTCCAAAAATATTTTTTTTCTAAAACATTTGTTGATTTTCAACCTTAAATTCAAATATATGAAAAGCCATAAAATGGAAATAACTCACCAACTATTGATTATATAAACCATATTTTTTTATTGTAGCCTTCTAAGATGATCTCTAACATCTTTTAAATAAATTGTAGAAAAATTCCAAGCCATTTGAAAGACATGATAAAATCTTTGAAAATCAGGGGTTTTCTTTATTAGATAATTTCATCATTATTTTGATTTGAAAAATTAAAATACAAAGAAAAGACACCTATTTAATTTCTAATACATTTCAAAAAATGTAATTATTTTTGAAAAAAATATTGATTTCTGATCTAAAAATTAGATTTATGAAAAATCTTGAAATTTCAATAACTTGCCAAATATTGGTGATCTGAACTTGATTTTTTTATTTGAGCGTCTTGAGATCATCCACAACCTTCAATAAAAATTGTCTAGAAAAAATTACAGCCATTTGAAAATTTTGATAAAATCTTTGAAACCTTAGGGTTTTTTTTTCAACCTATAAAAGTTAGCTTCATTTTTTTTGCATAAAAGAGATAAAAACAAGCAAAATAGGGTTAGAAACCTTCAAAAACAAAGATCTAATAGGGATGTAGGTCCCACCAAGCATGCTAAAATGTAAATGATGGAAATGTGAATCATAAATATCAACAATACAAACTCACACTCTCACAATCACACAATGAAGTTCAAGATCTTGGCTCTCTAGATAACAAGCAAAGTCATCGTAGCTAAGATCTTGATTTTCTCCATTGTTGGTTGCTTTTAAAAGTAACAAATTTTGAAAGAACAATAATGATATGATACAATGATAATGATAACTACTCAAAGATAAATGATACCTATGCTTGATAAATGACAATATGCTTGATATTTTTTGAAAATGCTTGATAATGCTTGAATACTTGATAATGTTTGAATGCTTGATAATGCTCGAATACTTGATAGTGATAAGAGAGATTTTGTATAATAAAAGTGCTAGGGGATATGAATGAAATGAAAGCTTCTTATTTATATGTTTCACTTAACATTTTATCAATGGTGGAGATCAATTTGCAAGATCAATGGATAAAAAAACTTCAAGATAAGATAAGACCCAAATTTGAATTTGATGGAGGGACAAATTAAAATATTTAATTCAAAATGATAGTTGGAGAAATTAATAAATATTAATTTATGTATATTAGAAGATGATATTTTATTTAAATAAATTATTTTTTAATTTATTTACAAGAGGTGTGTTTGCTAATTAAATGATTTTTTAAAATTATATAATTATAGAAGACCAAAAATAAATTGAATTTAATTTTAATTAATGTTGGAGAGAAAATGATAGAAGTTGAATTAATTAACTAATTTAAAAAATATTTAATTAATATATATATATGTTAAAAATATTAAGACAATTAAATATCTAAAAATTATTTATTATTATGGATGAAAAGAGAAAAAGTTAGCTTAATTAAATAATAAAAGAAAAATTTAATTAATTATAAATAGAAGAAATGATAAGGATAATGATGAAATGATAAGATGAAAATACCTTGGCCATTTTTAGGTGTCTACACTTCTAGTTATGGAATTTTGTATCATTTTATGCTCCTTTGCTTTGATGTTGAGATTTCTCACTTACATATTTTCTTGCTAAAATTTCATCTCTTGTGAATTCTTTTGGATGCACTAGAGTTCTATGAAATATTTATGTTCGAGAAGAATGATTCATTTGATTTTTTCAATCCCATTAATATTTTCCAAAATTAGAATTGCATTCAATGCATAAGAAAGTAGATATGCCATTCATTCATCTTAGCGAGAAATTTTCATGCATAAATTATTATTGAAACTAGATACTCAACTTTTAAATTGTTCCAATGTGTTGAGTTCAAATGTATGGTGATTATTTGTGAGGCCTTTGGGTTGGATCTTTAATGTTCATGCAAATAGAAATTTAAAATGCAATATAGCTATTTTAATTAATTTGGGATCAATTTTGAATGGGTGTTGATTCTTCACAAGTGCAGGAAGTCAACTTGCTACTCAATTTGCACGAGAAGTTACAAGTGAACCAGATATGTCAATGTCTTTAAGTTTGGATTCATGTGGATTTTCTTGATGGTGATACTATTAGAAGGAATGATGACATCATTGTGACATGATTGAATGTTAATTTAAACTTTTGGGTGGATGACATCAACATAACATGGTATTAATGTCATCATTCTACAATTACATAAATTTTAAAGTGTACTAATTTTGTGTTTTAGCATGGTTTGGTTCAAATGGGGATCGAACTTCCATGGGAAAAAATGACATCAAAATGTACAATATGTAGACAAGCCTAAGTGAACTAGACATGTGGAAGTGCACTTAAAAGAGGAGGTTCACCATGACTTCAAATTTTTGTAGGACTCAAATCGGGTTTATAAATTAGACTTTGCAAGAAAACGTGAGTGAACCATAACTTTATCACTTGAAAGGGTTTGATTCAATCAAGGGTTAGACTCTTGAAATAAATTAACTTGATTTATAGACACGCCGAGTGTAGAAACTCCTAAATGAATCAAACATTTTAATGGTATAACTTAGTGTAGTTCACTAGTGAAGGGGATTTATGCAAAAGGAACATTTTATGGGAAAACTTAAGTGAACTTGCTATGTAGGAATGATTCACAAAATTGATTTCAAACTGGTTAGGAAGGTGAAACTTGATAGCAAATAACTTGCTTATTTTGAGCTTGAATTTTGACAAACTTCAAAAAGAAAATTAGGTCAATTTTTTATGCTCTTTCCATCCATTATGGAATTTTGACCAAACGATGAATCAATATTTGTGAAATTTTGGGGATCTTGGGCCTCATAAAAATGTAGGGAAGGATAAAAGCAAAGAAAAAGAGGGGGGATCCTTATTTTTTCAAAATAAAAATGGGGTTTGTTGTGAAGATACACAACAATTTTTTTCATGCCTTCTTGGCCAAGCTTTACTAATCTTTATTAGACATGTTGGTTTCATTTTACACTATAACCAGGTTTGTCTCCTAATCTACCTATGGGACTGCCAATCCTAATCAAGGGCAACTCGAAGGACCTAGACCAACTGATGAGGACTTTAAGAAACCTCCTACGCTTTGGGCTCTGCAAGACCCAGGAGGGTGATCCCTTAATGTGTTTACAACCTCTACACCTTTATTATAAACAACATTAACAATAACAGATGATCTCACTTAATAGCTCAACACAATAGGATAATACTGAAATAAATTGGTTGTTTATTAGTAAAATCAACTACTTGGAGCATGAGATAACTACAACTTAAGGTAGTATAAGATGGTCATTGATTTGCAATTTGCAGCAAGCTCTAGGAAAAGACAAGCAAACACTGAATCATATGAATAATCACAACTTAGACCAGTGCCATATATCTATTGGGCAGGAGTCAAATTTATAAGCATCTAAAGGCATATAACAGATTTAACACATAACACATGAGATCTTTGACAACATTACCTTGTAATCTCATCAATGTGTATTCTAGCTCAATACTACCTACCAAATCCTTATAAGTACATATCCTCCTATAATCCCATTCAAGCATTTTAATTAATTCTTTGAATTAAAGCCAAAACAAGGATCATACACACCACAATAGTGAGATGGATAAAACAACCCTTGGTAATTTTATTCAAGGTTTAGATATGCAAGTATAATGGAGAGACATGAGCTTGAATCTTTCATTTAAAATCAAATGCTAGTACTGTTATACAATATTAAACCTCCATGAACTCAAAACCTGTTACAAACTGACTCAAAACCTAAGTTGCATCCTTCCTGAAGAACATCAGACTTTATAAGTTGCTCTGCAACTTCACTTAGACTCGACAAAATTTGTCTAACTTTCTACCTTGTACCTCTGGCCTTGAAATCCTTCTTATAGAGAATGAAGGAGTAGACAAGCATCGGGCCAGAGAGTACACATGTCATCAGCCAATTGGCACACCTGGAAAAGAGTTGATGCAGCCAAAAAGACCATCAAAAATCCACGCCAAGATTGCCATTAAAGTAGAACTGGAAATTGCTGCAACCACAACATCTGACTTATTTATTGAATCATGCCAGTAAGTGTCCTTCCTTCCATTAAAACTCACCGGCTATCCTACACAAATGACGCCAACCATATTTTGACTCAGGCTTTAAAACCAACTGTCGATCCTTCAGTTGAATCAAATCATCAAATGAACGCCTTCAAATGAGCTGACACAATCGCCAGCATGGCAGACAAGGGCCCATCACACCATACGCTGAGAAAGAAATCCATGTGGCAGTTGCCCGCGATATCGCAATCCTTCAATTTTTGATCACGCGATGGTGGGCAACTATTGATCTTTGAATATCGGCGATCTCGACCCTTCAACATAGTTGACAGCCTTATCGTTAACCCTCGAGCAGCTTTTTAATCAAGATTAAAACATCTTCGTTAATCTTCAACATGTGCATCCCGCAAGCGCTTTAGTAACCCGTCCTTTTACTCCTTCAGCTCCATCGGCTGAGACACGTGGCAGTTGCCTGCGGTATCGCAATCGGTATATACCTTGCAACTTTTGATCATGCGATAGTGGGCGACCATAGATCTCTGACAATACTTGATCGGTGGTTACAAACTTCATCCCCCTCAGTCGCTCTAGATTAGACACGTGGAGCCCGCCCGCGATATCTCGATCGACCAAATCACTATTGCGGGATAGCGGGGAACGGTTAGGATGCAACTAGATTTAGCTTTTAATCACCACTGTTGATCTCATTGACTTGACCTGCTGCCCTAATTCCTTCGCTTGGCGTTTGACTATTTAATGAATTTCCCTGCCTTATCGAATATTTCATTTTAAATGTTTTTCTTTGGAAGCAATGAAATATTTAAAACATATCACTCAAAACATCCTCGGGCCCCACCTTGTACACGTGGCATCATCTCATTGCTTCGCGATAGATAAAAAGTGAGCACCTTCTGATTGCGAAATAGCGGGCAAGTCGTTTGATCAAAAGGTAGTTGATCAATGGCCGAGCAAACTTCATCACCGAGAGGGGACATGTGGCGCCTGCCCGCGATATTGCAATCCTTCAATTCTCGATCACGGGATGGTGGGGAGCCATTGATCTCTAAAGGAAAAAGATCGATAGCAGCGGGAGCTCCCAACTTCTACAAAATATAACATTTACTAAGAACAAGGGGGGACAACTAGGCCGATGAGACAACAATGACATAAGTTGTTTTTAAACGACGAAGCATTGGGTCGGCCCATACTTTAGGGAAAATAAAACTCGCGGGGCCCGCAAAAATTAAAACCAAAGGGGCCAAAGCCTAGACGAGATGATGGGGCATAAGATGTTTTAAAAACCTTCAAAAAGAAACATCAAAATAGAACTAACTAAGGCTTAAAATAGGTACAATGGTTTTACATGCAAACAAGGCCAAAACCCTAACCCTAGGAATTTTGGAACCATGAAAGACTAGTTGACACCAGGCAAGGCGGGAATGAAACATAAGGAGCGAAATTTTGAAGCTCCAACAATGGCTCTAGTTGGGGACGTTCATTCCACTGGGATGAAGCGAGGATTCAAAAACTCAGGTGAAGCAGACCAAGAGGTAGAGACGACCAAAAAGGATTGTTTGAACAAAACAACCCAAACTATGTACAAAAAATACAAACCTAAACTACTGTTCATGGAAAAGAATACTTCAAGTGGAGTATAACTTCAAGAATTGTCCATGAATTGGCAGTTCAAGAATATCCCCTGTCATATCTTGGAGGAAGTAAGAATCTTCACCCCACTTACTATTAATAAAAAATGGACCCAGCAAGATTGCATCAAATTTCCCATGTTTCCCTTTATCTTCTAATCTAGCATTCCACATCAAAACCAAATCTCCATTTTTGAAACTCCTTGCAGCGGCCTTCTTGTCATACAAATTCTTTATTTGCAACTACAAATTTGCATTTCTCCTTTGAGCTTCCCTCCTGGATTCATCCAATTCTACAAGAGCTTCCACTCTTAATTGCATCTCATCATCAATTTCATTGTCATACATCTAGACAAACGTATACATTTCCATTAGATTATTTTGGGGTAACCTGGCATTGATCCCATAAACCAAGTCAGATGGGGCACAACCTATGGCCTTCTTCATAGTTACCCTATCTACCCAGACAACTAATCTCAGCTTAGAATCCCAAGCCCTTTTATTCTGATCCAAGATCCTTTTAATGATCTTCATCAAGCTTTTATTGCTTGACTCTGCCTGTCCATTTCCTTGTGGGTGATATGGTGATCAATAAGAGATTTGGATGCCATGCTTCTCACAAAATTCAATGTATTCCTTAGATCTAAAACACATTGCATTATCTGATACAATCCTTTTTGGACACCCAAATCTAGTCAATATATTGCTCATTAGGAAGTCAATTACTACTTTACTAGTAGCTTTCTTTGTTGGAATTGCTTCCACCCACTTGGTAAAATAATCAGTGGCCACCAATATCCATGAATGGCCTCCACTAGATTTACATGCTATCTCTCCTACAAAATCAATACCCCACTACTAGAATGGAGCTTGTACTACAACTGGTTTAAGAGGCAAGTTACCGGAAAACTTTAACTTACCAGAGAAACATTGACAGGAATCACATGTCTTCACTAGTTGGTGTGCATCCTTAAAAACTATAGGCCACCAAAATCCATTCCTCATTATCTTATGTGTAGTTGTTTTGGCCATATAATGCCCTCCACAAACTCCACCATGCATCTCCCTCAAAAGTTCTTTTGCTTGATCTTGGTCAACACACTTCAGCATGACACCTTCTCCATTCCTCCACCAGAGCTTTCCATCTACAATAACATATTTGATATCATGTAACTTCAATGTCCTCTTCTCATTTTCACCCAAATTGTTAGGACACTTCATTCTTTGCAAATAATATATCACATCTTTGTACCATTCAGAATGCTCCATATCACATATGTGTGATCTATTGTCTTCTTCTACCATATTTATCTAATTTACTTCTAGATTACTTTGGGCCATGAGCTTGGCCAATCCTTGTCCTCTTACCAGTTTAGTAATCTGGACTTCAATGTTGAATTCCTAGATCCTATTTATCCATCTACATCTTCTTCCTAACACTTCTTGTTGTGTGAAGATGTCCTTAACAACATCATTAGGAACATAGGAATTTATAGTAGCTCCCATCAAATAAGGCCTAAAATCCTTTACTGATTTTACCTGTGCATATGCTTGTTTTTCATTTATATCATACTTGAGTTCTGCAGCTTGCAAGGATTTTTCGAAAAAGGCAACAGGCTGCTCAAAACCTTCTGCATTCTTTTGTAATAGCACAGTTGCAATTGTGTGGAATGAATCAAATGAGAAAATCTGCAAGGGTTTGGAAAAGTCAGGAGTTCTTAACATAGGAGCCTCCTTTATTACTTGCTTAATGGCTTGGAAAGCCTGCACAAAATCCTTATCCCACTTAGCTTTGGCTCCTTTCTTGAGAATTTTGGAAATAGGGAAAACTATCTCAGCAAAATTTGTGACAAACCTCCTTAAAAATTTTATTTGACCAAAGAAGGACTGTATCCCTTTGACATTTCGGGGTTGAGGAACTTTATCAATTGCAATTACCCTCTCTGGGTCAATTTTTACTCCATCCTTGGAAACAATATGTCCCAATAATTTTCCCTCTGGTACTCTAAACATGCATTTCTTTGGATTCAAAGAAATACCATATTCCAAGGCTCTAATGAATATCTTCTCCAGATGCTCATAATGATCCCCTTCCCTTTTAGAATACGCTATCAAGTCATTTTGATAGACTACCAAAAAAAATTAATGAAATCTGAGAACGCCACATCCATGGCTCTTTGAAAAGTAGCTCCTGCATTTGTTAGACCAAATGGCATTCTTATATAGACATACGTTCCCCATGGTGTGGTGAAAGTTGTCTTAAACTGCTCATACTACTTGACCATAAGCTAGTTATAGCTAGAAAAACCATCCATCATGGACATTAATTCACAGCCTGTCACCCTCTGCAACATGGCTTCCATATTGGGTAATTTGGATAGTTGTCTTTTAATGAAGACACATTCAAATTTCTGAAATCTACACATAATCTGATGTCTCCATTTTTCTTCCTTACAGGTACCAATTTTGACACCTAGGATGAATGTTTGATTGGCTTGATGATTCCTGCATCCCTTAATTTCATTAATTCTTCCTACATTTTGGGGGCTAAAGCGGGATTAATAGGCCTCTACTTTTGTCTGAATGGCTTGGCATCATCACGCAAAGGAATCTCATGTTGGAAAAGGTCTTCCCTATATGCCTTAAGATTGTCATAGGACCATGCAAACACATGCCTAAACTTCCTTAATAAATCAATCAACATCCTTCTTACCTTTGGTGACATTTTCTTCCCAATATACACCTTCTTTGGGGATGCTTTTGTTCCAAGATTTATCTCTTCCAAGTCATCAGGATGGGAAGTAGTGTGAGTAGCCTTTGTCTTATCTTGATTATCAAATACCCTTTCTAGCACAACTAGACCCTTGGGAATTGTGTTTTTCTTCAACTAAATGACTTCATTTCCAAATATGGTATCCTTACCATCAAGATTCTCAACAAAAGCTCCAAAGTCAATTTCTTGATTTTCATACTCTCCCACACAATTCAAGAATCTTAGGATATCATCATCATTATCAAAGACCTGCTAGTTTTTTATGCTATCAGGGACTGATGGCCTGGTTTGCATCTCAACCTTTGAAATTCCAGCATAAGATAAGTCATCTGGTTTCAATGCAATATTAGCTAATAGGTCTGCCACCTTATTTTGACCTCTCTCCATCCATGTTATGCCAAATGCATCAAAGCTCTCCAATTCATCCCAAAAAACATTCCTATATTGTTTCAACATCTTGTTCTTTGATACATACTTGTATCTGACTTGGGAAACCACAAGCTCAGAATCCCCAATTGCCTTGAGCTTCTTAATCCCATGTTTCGCAGCCAATCTCAAACCCAATAACAGGGCTTCATACTCTACTACATTATTGGTACATTCAAATAACAGAGTGAAAGAGAACCTGAATGTCTTTCCACTCGGTGATCATAGCAAGACACCTACACCAGAGCCTTCCTTTGAACTTACACTATCAAAGCACATAACCCACAAGTCATCAAGTTCTGACAATAGTTTTATTTCTGTGTCAATCAATGTAGTAGGCTTGTCACAATTGTTAGGGAATTCCTCAACCCTAAACTCATCTATACCGCTATGAATAAAACATGTCATGTTTTCAATTGGACTATACTCAATCATATGAGGTACTTTTGATTCCCTTTCAATTTTGACACCCCTACCATCAATGGAGAAAGTAGCAAATGAAAAATCACATTGCATGCTACCCCCCATTGATGCACTCCATTTTCTTGACAAAAGCATCCCAAAATGAGGTGGGATGTCTACAACTAATATTGTCATGACTAAAACCTTGTCAGGGTACTGAGTCAATTTATAAGGCAATGCTCTGATAGTTCCAATAATTGGCACTTCTCTTGAATCCATAACATAACATTTACCTTGAGCAGTATCTACTGTCAAGCCTAGTGCGTCCATTATTTTGAATGGCATAACATTATTTGACACCCCTGAATCTATCATACAATTTCTTAAAATTTTCCCACTTATATCCACACTTAAAAAAAAAGGAGTTATATTCTCAAGGAACATGTTAATAGAACTCCCTAAATATACAGGAGGAATTTGTGACACAATTCCCTCCACTTCCTTTTCTTCTTTTCTAGTTCCTTGTTCAGTTTTATCATCAACAACATCTGTGATCCAAGCTATTGTCTTTTCTTTGTGTTCATTTATTCTCATAATTTCTAACAAAGGTACATTTACTTTAACCTGAGAAAGCACATGAAATATATCCACAGGTGTATACTTAGGTAGATTAGATATCATACCTTCATCATTTTCCTTTTTCTCCTGTTGATTACCTCCTCCTAGCTTCTTTTGCCTCTTATCCTCTGCAACAAGTTCAACTACCTTTGTGATCACCTTGGTTTTCACTAGTGACGTAGTCACATCCTCTTGAGGCTTTGGGGTTTCATTATTTTGTGTCCAAACCTTGTCATTCTTAACCTCTTTGACTTTCACAACATCTTTTTTGTTGTTGAGCTTAACACCTTTGTTTTTATCCTTTTGTTCTCTAATAAATAGGCCAGTAGGTTTACCTTGTTCACCACCCACAGTTCTATTTCTCAATTGAAGTGAAATTCTCATTTGGGCAGCCATTTCTTCAATTAATCTTGCAATCTCTTCTTCTGACGGTCTCCTTAAAGACACCGAATCTTCAGTTTGTTCCATATTGCAAGCATTATGATAAAAATCACCTTCCTCATCAAAAAATATTTTTTGATGATACATCTCATCTCTCTGCCTATGATTTTCCACATCATTTTTTGGTACTTCATCATCAGAGGAACATTCTGCCTCATCAATGTATGATCTAGTCATACAAACATCTACATCATTCTGCTCATATTCAGATGTTTGATTATGGACATCCTCCTCCCCTCCTTCAGCAACAAGCAACTGAGCAATACCACAATAATTTTGATCATGAGGGTGTTCACACACTTCACACCATGGTCTATCTGCTACTAGATTCACTGAATGTTTCTAAAAGGGGTCTGGCGTATGTTGATCATTTTTAGGCTTTTGGCTAGGCAAGATTGGCCTTCCATCTTTCCAATTTGTATTATAAGGATAATTTTGCAATCTAAGTGGCCTATCCTTCTTATTATAGGGTTTTCTTTCATGTCCTATATCCTTCTCTTGCTTAGCAACAGTTTGCTTTATGTCTTTCAGAGTATTATAAACCTTTTCCCACTTTTCATCATCCTTAGGCTTTGTAGCCAGAATCTTCTCAGTCTTATTCTTAGGATTTTTGAAAAGTGCAGGTTCTTCTCTCCTACCACACTTCCCAAAATCTCTTTTGTTACTTTCAATATTTATAGCTACCCTAAATGCATCCCTCATAGTCTGAGGGTCCTTATCTCTGAGAAGATATGTCATTTTAGCATCAAAAGCATTGAAGTATGTAGTTAAGCAAAAAAATTCATCAAGCTTTAAAACCTGAAGTAATTTATACATTGCCTTTTGAAATCTTAAATTTAACTCTGTTATAGGCTCATTTAATGACTTCTTGATGTTATTAAATTCATTCAGCATAAAACTAGTATTAGTTTTATCACCATACTGCTCCTTGAAACACTTTTCAAACTCATCCCATGAACCAATACTAGCATTAGGTAGACCTCTATACCAATCCCTCACATCTTCTACCAAAGATTGTACAAACAGTTTCATTACAACATCTTCATGTTCTACCTCATAATCATTCAGCATATCTATAAAAGCTTTCAAATGTTCCTCTGTTGTTACAACATTATTTCCAACAAACTTATTCATCTTTTCTCTCAAGTCAGCAGGGATGGGATTTGGATAACCAGGGATACCATCAAAGAATAATGGCCTATACCTTTCTAACTGTATACGTCGTCATTGAAACAATCCCTCATTCTTTTGAGGATCAACACCAGACCCTAAGTCTTGTACTTTAGAACCACCCTGATTTGGATTTATAGATCTATTTGCATGCGTCTTCAGGCTAGAATTGTTTATGGCGGGGTCTTGGTGACTTGATGAGGTGGCAGCTTGTGCAGCCTCATCCATGTTTAACATCTTTAGGAAACTTAGTTTCCTCTTGATTTCTGCTTTCTCCAACTGTTCTGCCAAAGCTTCATTCTCCTTTTTAGCCTTTTCTAAGGAAGATTCTATTTGCAATGACACGTGTGGTTGAAGATCTTGTTGAGTGGAATGGGGAATCACTTTCTCATTTATTTTGATCCCCTCAACTTTTTGGTTTCCCTTATCTAAGACAAGCTTATTTGGTTGAGACCTAACATGATTTGAGGGTTTTGGGTTAGTAGGTTTAGGTTGGACATCAATGTAGCCTATTGGGTTTTCTTCAAACACGGGATTTTTTCCTCTATTAGCAATCCTCTGTACAACTAGACTCCCAACACTTGGATTAGGCTCTTGTTGGTTTAGGAACTTCATGCTTTTCAATTGTCTCATTAGCCTATCCCTCTCTATCACAACATTTCTCAACTCTGCTTCTCTTTCTTCTTCTCTTTTCCTCCTGAGCTCAGCTTTCTTTTGGATTTCCCTTCTCAAGGAATTAATGTCTCCAAAAACATCATCAGGGTCAAGCAAAGTCACATCAGAACTTGATGTATTACTTAGGTCTATTAAATTGACCTCTTCTAGTACATGTTCAGATAATAAAGGGTTCATATCATTTTCAGTAGGAGGAGGAACATCACTGGTGCATTCTCTATGATGGCTTCGACTTCTACTCCTACTTCTGTTTTCAGCATACTTAACACTAACAGGCCCTTTATTTTGACATGTCACATCTTCTTGAACTGGTGTATTAAATAATGCATAAAAAAATCCACAACTATCTAAATCTGAACTTCTAGATGCTGAACTTCTAGACACCTTTTCAAGATTCTCAGGTATAGGGTGTAAAAACTTACTTGTACCTTGATGTACAAGGTCCTATGACGCGGGAGCTTTTGGTCTCTTCTTTATCTAGTCCTTCTTCTTCATTTTCGGAAGTCCACCTTCCAATCTCTGTTCTAGGTGATTCCTCATGAATGACCTGGTGTTCTTCATTCTTTGTACTAGTCCACAAGTTTTCCACTTATAATAATATTTTTTCAATAAAATGCACACTGGTGCAGAGACTTCAGAGTCACCACCCAATCAGCTTGGGAATACCAAATACCTAAAGGCACGTGGTGGAGAATGAAAACTTTTGGAACCTCGTACTGTCAACACACAAAAGTGCTTTATAGAAGAAGTGGATAGACTTAACACAGAATTTTAGGCCCAACCTTCAAATCATAGAAATACTATGACAACTCTATGCAAAATGGACAACTGACACACTGACAAGAATTATTAAAGTTAAATCCCTAGTAGAGTCACCATCTTGTTGGTTTCATCTTACACTGTAACCAGGTTTGTCTCCTAATCTACCTATGGGATTGCCAATCCCAATCAAGGGAAACTTGAAGGACCTGGACCAACTGACGAGGACTTTAAGAAACCCCCTATGCTTTGCGCTCTGCAAGACCCGGGAGGGTGATCCCTTAATGTGTTTACAACCTCTGCACCTTTATTATAAACAACATTAACAATAACAAATGATCTCACTTAATAGCTCAACACAAGAGGATAATACTAAAATAAATTGGCCATTTATCAGTAAAATCAACTACTTGGAGCATGAGATAACTACAACACAAGGTATAGTATAAGATGATCATTGATTTGCAATTTGCAGCAAGCTCTAGGCAAAGACAAGCAAACACTGAATTATATGGGTAATCACAACTTAGACTAGTGTCATATATCTATTGGGCAAGAGTCAAATTTATAAGCATCTAAAGGCATATAATAGATTTAACACATAACACATGCGATCTTGACAACATTATCTTGTAATCTCATCAATGTGTATTCTAGCTCAATACTACTTACCAAATCCTAATAAGTACATATCCTCCTATAATCCCATTCAAGCATTTTAATTAATTCTTTGAATTAAAGCCAAAACAAGGATCATACACACCACAATAGTGAGATGGATAAAACAACCCTTGGTAATTTTATTCAAGGTTCAGATATGCAAGTACAATGGAGAGACATGAGCTTGAATCTTTCATTTAAAATCAAATGCTAGTACTATTATACAATATTAAACCTCCATGAACTCAAAACCTATTACAGACTGACTCAAAACCTAAGTTGCATCCTTCCTGAAGAACATCAGACTTTACAAGTTGCTCTGCAACTTTACCTAGACTCGACAAAATTTGTCTAACTTGCTACCTTGTACCTTTGGCCTTGAAATCCTTCTTGTAGAGAATGAAGGAGCAAACAAGCATCGGGCCAGACAGTACACATGTCATCAGCCAATTAGCACACCTAGAAAAGAGTTGATGCAGCCAAAAGGACCATCAGAAATCCATGCCGAGATCGCCATTAAAACAGAACTGGAAACCACTGCAACCACAACATCTGAATTATTTATTGAATCATTCCAGTAAGTGTCCTTCCTGCCATTAAAACTCACTCGCTCACCTGCACAAACGACACCAACCATACTTTGACTCAGGCTTTAAAAACAACCGTTGATCCTTCAGTTGAATCAAATCATTGAACAACCACATTCAAATAAGTTGACACAATCGCCAGTGTGGCAGACAAGGGCCCATCACACCATACGCCGAGAAAGAAATCCACATGGCGGTTGGCCGCGATATCGCAATCCTTCAATTTTTGATCGCGCGATGGCGGGCAACCGTTGATCTTTGAACATCGGCGATCTCAACCCTTCAGCACAATTGACAACCCTATCGTTAACCCTCGAGCAACTTTTTAATCAAGATTAGAACATCTTCGTCAATCTTCAGCACATGCATCCCACAAGCTCTTTAGTAACTCGCCCTTTTACTCCTTCGACTCCATCGGCTGAGACACGTGGCAGTCGCCTGTGATATTGCGATCGGTATATACCTTGCAACTTTTGATCACGCGATAGTGGGCGACCATAGATCTCTGACAATACTTGATCGGTGGTTACAAACTTCATCCCCCTCAACCGCTCCAAATTGGACACATGGAGCCTGCCCGCGATATCGCGATCGACCAAATCACTATCGCGGGATAGTGGGGAACGGCTAGGATGCAGCCGAATTTAGCTATTAATCACCACCATTGATCTCATTGACTTGACTTGCTGCCCTAATTCCTTCACTTGGTGTTTGATTATTTAATGAATTTCCCTACCTTATCGAATATTTCATTTTAAATGTTTTTCTTTGGAAGCAATGAAATATTTAAAACATATCGCTCAAAACTTCCTTGGGCCCCACCATGTACATGCGGCATCATCTTGTTGCTTCATGATAGATAAAAAGTGAGCACCTTCCAATTGCGAAATAGCGGGCAAGCCATTTGATCAAAAGGTAGTTGATCAATGGCTGAGAAAACTTCATCCCTGAGAGGGGACACGTGGCGCCCGCCCGCGATATCACAATCCTTCAATTCCCGATCATGGGATGGCGAGGAGTCGTTGATCTCCGAAGGAAAAAGATCGACGGCAGTGCGAGCACCAAACTTCTGCAAAATATAACATTTACTAAGAACAAGAGGGGACAACTAGGCTGACGAGACAACAATGACCTAAGTTGTTTTTAAATGATGAAGCATAGGGTCGGCCCAGACTTTAGGGAAAATAAAACTCGCGGGGCCGCAAAAATTAAAACCAAAGGGGCCAAAGCCTAGACGAGATAATGGGGCACAAGATGTTTTAAAAACCTTCAAAAAGAAACATCGAAATAGAACTCAACCAAGGCTTAAAATAGGTACAATGGTTTTACATGCAAACAAGGCCAAAACCCTAACCCTAGGAATTTTGGCACCATGAAAGACCAGTTGATACTAGGCAGGGCGGGAATGAAACATAAGGAGCAAAATTTTGAAGCTCCAATGAGACATTCATTTAGAATTTATTTCTTTTGTTTTTTATATAGTAAGCAACATTTACAAGGTGTTGTACCCTTAACACAGAGAGCCACTAGGGCCAAAAAAGTTCAAGTCCAAAAAACAGTAAAGACCAAGCTAAAAAACATACACAACAGACCAACAACAGACAGACATATAACACAACAACATTAGACTAACTGGCATTTTCCCAATTCTTAGAAAGGAGATTAATAACATCATCCCCAACCCATTCCTGGCCTTCTTCAACACTCTTCTTGTCCATTTCATCCTTCATCACAGCATAAATGGTGTTGGTAACACAATGGACTAGCTTGACAGTGAAACAGGTCAAGCCACAAAATTTCTTGTCCATCTTTTCCATTCTTTCTTGTAGCACATAGAGCTCCTCCCCATAATCCGTAGCCTTCACAGTATCAACACGCTCCACATCCAATGGGTTCAAGGACTGAGAAGTCAAGTTCTCCTTATGCACTTTGCTAATATTAGGAATGGTGGGGGGCCCTCCAACATACTCCTCCTTTTCCCCAGAATCCTCCCCATCCTTGCAATCTTTGTTGTTAGACCACTCCTCTTCTGAATCCAAGTCATTAACCTACACTTTCTTGTTATTCTTAGCTAGCCTACTAGACCTCCTGATGATGGTATCACCACTAGTCACTACCATAGTCGTGACCACTATGTCCCCCTTATAATTCCTACCCACAACATTTTTACCTCTATTGTCCCTAGATAATGGGGGGAACCTGGTTCCAAATTTCACAAGGTAAGGGGTGGATGAAGGGTCCAGTCCAACTCAAGATAAAAGATTTAATATCCTTACACATATTCCATTGAATGCCCAAATGCTCTATAGCCAACTCCCACACACCAATAGCAAATAGGCAGTGTAACAACAAGTGGTCGACCAATTCTTCATTGCACTTGCATAAAAAACATATGTTGGGGATCATGAATCTCATTTTCCTCAAATTGTCTTGAGTAAGAATCTTGTTATGGCAAGCAGTCCACCAAAAGAAGTTAACTTTCAGGATCATGTGTCGATTCCAAACCTTCTTCCAAAGGTCAAGGACAACACCCTAGTCCATCAACAATTTGTAAGCCGATTTAACTGAAAGATCACCCTGCTTATCATGGGTCCAGAAGAATTTATCCCCCATGTTGGTTGAGGTCTAGTAAGGGAGAGAAACTCCTACAGGGACATGACTAGGAGGCTCATTTCAGGGGATAAAGGGTAGCAAAGGGCCAAATCATTCCACTTTCTAGCTCCATGTGGGCCAAGGAGGTAATCACTAATATAAACACCAAAGAATCGTTGTGTCAGCCTCATAAGATTCCTAAATTTAGAGTTTTCTAGAGGGGTATCAAGTAACCAGGGGTCTTCCCAAAATCTGATTTTATTACCATTACGAATCTTCCATTTCATCCCAATCCTAAGCAGTCCCTGTAGATTGCAAATGCTCCTCTAGGCCAAGGAACCCGAAGGGTGAACCTCTGAGAGACAGTCAACCAAAGGTTTGTTTTGAAGATTCTTAGTATTCATAATCTTGCACCAGTCCTTTCTATTCCTCAGTTGGTCCCAACCCACTTTGGCCATCAAAGTCTTATTTGTATTAGAGACAATCCTAATCCCAAGCCCACCACAATGTTTAGGTTGATAGACTTTGTCCCATTTAACCAAAGCAAATTTCTTCCTTTCCTCGGTCCTCGACCAAAGGAAATTCCTTTGAATTTTCTCAAACTTCTTAGCTATATATCTAGGGATCTTGAATATGGAGAGGAAGTAGATAGGGATACCTTGCAGAGCAACAGATAGGAGTCATAGTTTACCAATATGGCTAAGGATGGAGCCTTTAACCAAATTTCTTTGAATCCTTTCAAGGACCAAATTCCAAAAGTTAGGAGTGACTTCCTTGACATTAAGGGGTAAACCAAGATAAACTGAAGGAAGAGAACCACTCATACATCCCAAGACAATAGTCACCTGAGCTTGTAGGTTAGGAGTGTTGTTGAAGAAGTAAATCATACTTTTATTATAGTTAATACACTACCTAGAACAAGTAGCGTAGCTGTTGAGACAAATTTTCCATTTCCTAGCTTTAATCATAGAGGCTTTCCCAAATAGGAAAGTATCATCCACAAATTGTTGGATCACAGCCGGATCTAAAGAAGAGGCAACCTTGATTCCCTTAATAGACCCTTCCGATAGTAGATTAGAAAAGTTCCTGCTCAAGACATCTGCAATCATGATAAACAAATAGGGTGAAAGGGGATCACCCTGTCTGATACCTCTCCTAGCATTAAAGAACCCAAAAGGAGTCCCATTAACCAGAACATAGTACTTTACCGTAGTTACACATTCCATTATGATTTTGACCACAGATTGGTCAAACCCAAACTTAGCTAAGACTTTAGGGATAAAGTCACAAATCACCTTATCATAAGCTTTTGAAATATCTAATTTAAGGGCCATACCAGCATTGTTGCATTTATCCATGGAATGGAGTAATTCATGAGTGGTTATGGTAGCATCAAAGATATGATGACCAGGCACAAACCCTTCTTGAGTGGGGCTGATAAGTTTGTCAAGGAGAGGTTTGATGTGGTTCACCAGAATTTTAGAGAGGATTTTATAAAAGGTATTGCAAAGGTTGATGGGTTGAAAATCAGTCATAGATTGGGGATCAACAATCTTGGGAATTAAGGCTATAAAGGTTTGGTTTAGTTGTTTGAGAATCTTACCAAATTTGAAAAAATCATGAGTAGCTAAGATGAGGTCTCCACCAACAATCTCCCAAAAGATCTGGAAGAAGGTCGGTGGAAAACCATCTGGGCTAGGCGCTTTGTAAACCCCCATACTGAAAGTAGCCAACCTGACCTCCTTAGGAGTGACAACACTAAGGATCCCAAGGTTATCATTCTAGGAAATGATGGTTAGGAGAGGCTCTAGCAGCAGATTGTCTAGAGCTGGATTAGGAGCCTTGGCAGGGGCCAAATAGGCCTTCTGAAAATAGTCCGTGACCAAGAGACCAATCTAGGTGGGTGTATTGATCACATCCCCCTGCGCATTATGCAATTTATATATCTAATTCCTTTTCTTATGTTTAATGGCAAAAAATTGAAAAAACAGGTATTCTTGTTACCTTCTTTTAGCCATTGGACCTTGGATTTTGTTTCCAAAAAATTTCCTCTTTCCTTAGAATTTTCTCCCACTCCCTTCGGTTCTCTTTTTCCTGGTTGCAAGTAGGTAGATTGATATCCCCCTCCTCCATTTTCTTTTGTATAATTTTCAAGTTATCCCCAACAATTCTTTTTTTTCTGGAAAATGTCCCTAAAAACTCTTTTGTTCCAGCCTTTTACCATACATTTGATATGTTTAAATTTAAAAAAGATCCTGAACATTGGGGAACCACGAACAGGAATATTCCACCATTCAATAACTTTGTTCTTGAAGTCAGGGTGGGAATTCCACATTAACTCAAACTAGAAAGGGAACGGTCCAACAGCAGAATGGCTATTCAAGATCAACAACAGAGGATTGTTATTTGACACCGTCTTGGGTAGATCCCGAAGATTGGCACTGAGCAGGTCAGTCCAGTTACTAGAGCAAAGGAATATATCTAATCTGACTTGAATTAAGTCCTCCCCAAGACGCCTGTTGGTCCAAGTAAAAGCTTGGCCCGATAAGTCAATGTTAATCAAGCCAGTATAACTTAGAAAGTTTTCCAGATCAGCCATGCTATCAGAATAATCCACCAAGCCACCACTTTTCTCTGAAGGATATAAGGGGGAGTTGAAGTCCCCAGCCACCAGCCATCAAGAACTGCTATTATTTTTAACATTTATTTCTTTTGTTATAACTTTTCATTGATCCCTTTCTTCCAAGAGATCCACCATATTTGGATTCCACAACTTGTACACAATTCCATTGAACTTGACATTATTTGAATGAGAGGTAGAAACCATCTTCTAAATCTACAAAATCAATGAAGTTAAAATCTCTCACTATATCCAAAAAACTTTCAACACTTCAAGAAAAGAATACTTTCTCAATAGGGCCAAAACTCTAATACTAAATGTTGTAAAATAGGATAAGCTACTGCAAATAAAATTTTGTTAACTAAGCATGCAATTTTAAAATTAACAAACCATAAATTCAAATGCATGGCATCATATGTATGTGGCAATACCTTTTTGAGAAAAAAACTCACCATCAAAGAAAACATCAATAATAAATTAATCTAAACATTTTTTATGCTTATAAAATAACTTTCTCGCCAATTTGATAATATTTTTGTGGCACTTGTGTACCTATTAAATAACCCATGAAACTTTTATCTCATGAATGCACTATATAAAGAGAATAGGAGAGAAAAATACAAAGCAGTTTCCCAAAATAATATTCCATCAAAACTATGGAATCATACAAAAACTAACACCCCTACTGAAGGAGAGCATCTTCTAAGAATAATGAATTTAATAATGAACATTTTTTACTTGTAACTCCTAGTGGGCATGCCTTTCAAAGAATAACAATCCATAATGGAGTAGATAACTCACATGGGACCCACCCAATAAATGAAATGTCCTCCACTTTTCAACCTAATTTATATGAATGGGAAAGTACATTAAACAATCACATCAATGCATAACCATTACCCCCCCATGTTCCACCTTCCCTCTTAATGCCACTACAACTAATATTCAAGCCAATTAGGAGAATAAGTAAATATTATCTTAGCCACATGGGCATCCAAGTACTCATTGTAAGTTGTTTAGAGATTTAGACTTATACATTGGGATTATAGTGAAATATCACAATATCCTAATAGTTATATTGTTCATTGTATAAGGACCTACTACAACACTTTTTATGTGACTATCCCTATATATTCTCTCTCTTCTATATGGAGGCATTCACATGTTGAATCTTGCAAGGAATTAGGATGACTATGTGGTTTGGGGGCTTCATAGTTATACTTGTCTATTCTTGCTCTCTTTTTTTTGGGAGGGGGGGTGGTGGGGTACCTTCTTATGTGAGGTTTACTCCATATTATTTTGGAAAAAAAAAATTGTACATGGGTACCTAACATATATACACATTTTTTTGAACTCATTTTACCCCATTAAGCTATGCTTATTGTGGTGTTAGAGAATTATTATATATATATATATATGTATATATATGTGTGTGTGTGTGTGTGTGTTGGTTTATTATATTATCTTAGATTTATCATGCACATAGGATAAGCTTGCTTAGATGAATCTTTACTTAAGTGGGTGTTATCTCCCACATAGCTGGCACAATGTTAGAGGCAAAATATTATACTTAACATGTGGGTGTTTACTCAACCTCCTCACCTAATTGTCATCATTTAAGACTCCTTGTGTATGTTCTACATATACTCATATCTTGTACACCTTAATAACTCTCTTGATTTTGATTATTTTAAGAAATATCTTATATCCCTTGCATATTTTTGGTCCTTTCATTCATTATATCATATTTACACCCTCTTGTTGGAGTAACATATTATCTTACCATTTTTAATCCTCTAGTTACACCTATGTACCTATTAGTGTGGCATATTTATCTCAACTAGATCTACTTGATCCTCTCTTGTACTTGTTTTCTTGCATTATTAGTGAATATTAAATAGTATTAGAGCCATTGAGTGATTTAGAGCTTTTCCATATCCAATGATGATCAAGGGTCTCAAATTATGGATTCATGTTGAAAGCTTTATTTTAGTGCTTCATGAGTCAATACATACCTCACCATCACATTTGAAGCACCTCAAAAGTTATAAATGACTATTAATACTCACCAATATTTGATGAAATTACTTGAGCCCTAGGAAAAATTCTCCCCTACAACTGTTGTACAAATAAAAAATTCTTTGTTGGTTGACATATTCTCTAACATCATTATCATTCTACGTAGGTATGCTAATTAATGGTATTATTTTATGTTTATCTAATAAAAGGTGTAATTTTAATTATTTTGTAGGCAATAATATCATCTATACTTGACTTGCATGTAGTAATAAGTATTGTGGTATTGTTGACTAGTGTATCCATAATTCTTAGGGTAGGGTTACATTAAATACAAAGGTGAATGTTTTTTTAGACATCAGGAATTAGGTAGCCCCCTATAAATTGCAGTGCACTTGGTAAAAAAATTTCATGTGATTGGTGATGTTGGCATGCCATGCCCTCCGATACCATGGGGACGAGGGCAGACTAGACCTCATGACCTCTTGCCTATAATAGACTTGACTTGCATAATAATAAGTATTGTAGTATATGTGGATATAAATTTCCTCGAGCTCCCTTCGAGTTATTCTTATTTTTCTAAGTCCAACCCATGCCTTACACATTTGAACATCATCGGGCCCCTTTTTGAAAAAAATCATCCATTGCCGCCATGTTTCTGCCAGGTGCTCCTTGCAAGGATTTCTTCCTTCACTCTTCTTCAAGCCCACACCATGCTTCCATGTGTCAACACCACAAGTATTTGAGGGTTGCTTCCCTTTTCTTTTCAACCGGGCTCCGTCTGCATGCCACGTAGCATCAATCTGCATTCACTTTTTGGTGGACCCCACAAGCAACACCAATAATCAAGACTTCTCCACGTGTCTTCCCTGTGCAACTTTTAATCGCAAGGAAAGAGGAATGGACCACATGCTTAGACCTTCTACCATGTGTCTCCTTTGTGGGGTTTTCATCGAGAGGAAGGAAAGAGTGAGCGACAACCCCCGCCATGCTTCTGCATGTCCTAATTACCTCCATGATTGAGCGACACATGTCTACATGATGTTCTACTAGGACCATTGTCATCATTTGTAGGAGATGCATCTGGTTCGAAGGCGACCACATTCCATGCTCATAATCTTTTCTATTGCAATGGTCATGGGAGATCATTGCTGCAAGCATCATTACTCATAATAAAGAATCTTTTTTGTTACTAGCTTGCTAGGCGGTGGGATTATTTTCTACATAAACTGCTTCTTCCTTCTGAAAATGAGTTCATAAGATACAGAGAAAAAATTGTGAAAGACACCAGGCCTTTTGTACTACTTTTAGATTATTATATAAGACTCAAACTGTGCCATTGTTCGGCCTTTCTGTTTTCTTAAGCTATTTGATAAAACATTATACTATTCCATTATTGTACTGAGTTGTTTATTTGCAAAACTTCTATTATTTCAATACAAGTTTTTTGGTTTTGACCATTTCTTTGACTCTTCTTTTTAGTAAATGTGTATTAGAGTTATTTTATGTTATTGAATAAATTATTCATGTTTTCATCTTTGATTTCTGTTATTCTGGGACTCATCAGATTGTTGAACGGGCCCTTAAATCGCATCCAAAAGATAGATTTATTGTGCCTACATCTACACCTTGGTGCATCGCCTTAGTTAGATCTTTATTTTTTATATCTCCTTCATTTTCCCATTCCAAAACCCCAAATACAAAATAAGTCAACTTCTTTGAAAACTCGGAGGTCATTCAGTTTAGCACAATTGGTCCCCCCATTAACTAAGTTTCCCATAAGGCTGGTACCTTGTCAATTTTTGGCATCAACAGTTTCTTTTCTGGTACGCCCGGTGGGACTATTAAATGTACCTAAATCTAAAGTGGGTGTATGAGCCATTGGCCTGTTACTAGATACCAAACAACAAATAACCTTGGTTTGTTAGTGCCGCCATTGGGAACAATACAAACTAGAACCCATATAGTGAATGTTTCGATCCCTCCACCAGCCATGTTGCCAATCACTAACATAAATTATGTGGCGTGGGATGTTGGAAGTCCCCTTGTAGCACCACTAGCACCCACCATTTGGGCCCATATCCTGGTCTCTGCTTTAAAATCTATACCTAAATTTACTAAGGATGGCTCAAGAACACCATCCAAACATCTGCAAGATGTGGCAGACGTGTGTTTGGTGCATGGAGTTACTGACCAAAATATAGCGCTAAGGTTGCTTGCAGCCTCTTTCAGGGGTAAATCACTGGATTGGTACCGCACTCTACAAGCTAACACTATCGGTACCTGGGATCAACTCGGAGACCCTTTCTATGAAAGATTCTTAAATGATGGAGACAACTCTTCACAATATCATTAGTTGTCAATCATAAAGCGGGCCCCATATGAAGCCATGATTGGCTTCAACACTCGATTCCATATAACTTGGCAGAGAATTCATGCTGCTATCCACCCACTAGTTGAGTTGGCATTCATGTTCGGCTTAAAATCCATCAACGCCAACATATCGATGATGATCCAGTCTCTTGGTGGAACCACTCTACTAGATGCATACAATGTCGCTGTCAAGGAAGAGAACAATCTGATAGATGTTGGGAAGTTACCATCTCAGCCCATTATGCCTATATTTCCCAAAATATCAGTTCTTGCCTAGGAGATGCCATCTACCAGTGTGCCCGCTCCTCCTTAATCCATGTACACATATCTGAGTGCGCCACAGAATGTCGCTTCAACATATGGCTCTTTAAAGGATGAGATGAGCAATGTTAAAGAGATGTTGTGGACCATCACCAATAAAATAACTACCATCAAGTAGAACCAGTTCACGCCTCCGAAGCCAACCTACCAAAATTATCAAGGCGGAAGATCTTCTTACTAGCAAAACTAGTTCCAAGGAGGCTCGCGCATAAATTCGTAGGCTCAAGCAACTAATCAAATAGTGCCAGTACCTACTTTGCTGCAAGGTGCTCACCCAAGCTCAAGCAGAGAGTTGACAATAGGGAAAAACAATTTAGTTGATGACATTAACCCCTAGTGCTTCCCATGTGGCGACGCACATATGCATCAAAATTTCCCGCACAACAATCTACAACCAAAGGTGGCAGAACAACGTAGCCAAGGTGCAGTGTTGAACCATGGAGGTTATGTATATACCTCTCCATAAATGGAAAACGTAGTACTCACCATGCAAATGCAAGGGATGTCCCTAGAGCTAGAAACAAATATTTCTCCCCATCATGCACTCTTCTCATGGATGGAGGAAGAAGAGGCCGTGTTTCCAAATGATGCTTCTACATCCAAAGCCCCACAAGTGCAATCGGATTACAACACTCACTCAAAGAGGAGATTCATGGGTGAACAAGTCATCCCACAACCATTCAATCCGCAACCCAAAAGTGCTTCCGACCAAACACCTAGTACCTTCACAATTGTACAACAATGTCAGCCGCAAAGGCAAATTGTTATAACCAGATCTAAGGATCAAAAGCCTTTAAATCTGCCACCATTCAATGTGGTGGAAAAATTGAAAAAATCCTCCCCTAATGTGTCCTTTTGGGATATCTTAGCTATTCCAAAGCAGAAGACATTGTTGCAAAGGGTTCTCTAGGAAGACCCGATCATTGAGCCAATAGAGTAGTCACTCAAAGGAAAGGTCATTGATCCATCGCCCTCTACCAAAGTTCTCACAAATAGTATAGAGGAAGCCTCTACTAAGGTTAAAGATAAGCCAAAACCCAAGCCCTTTTTCCTAACGCTTATTGTGGGTAAAGCTCCATGATTGACTCTGGCACTAGCACAACATTCATTCCCAAGCAGATATTTGAAGCCTTAAGACTTAGCTATGAACCTTTAAAAAGGGGGGTTATGCAGCTTGATGGGAACAAGGTCAAAACAATAGGTGTCATCAAGGACCTTCCCTTGATTCTGTTCTCATGCCCTAGCATCACAATTCCACAAGATACTGTGATCATAGACGTTCCCCCCATGTTCAATCTTTGTTTATCCTGAGAATTCACTTCAAAAATAGGTGGGTATCTTTATTTGGATTGGTCACACTTGATCCTTAGGACCAAGCATGGAGCTAAAATGAAGATAATATTTGAACCTCTACATTCGAAACATGTGGTCGATGAAGCCATGATCAACTTTGAGGCTACTCATACCTCTTTCATCAAAGAAGAGATGTATTGCACTGAGCTACTAGAGGATGAAAAAGTGACTGAAGATCAGACCGATCAAGAAGAGATCCTCTTGATCGAATTTATAGACATTGATACTTTCAGAAACTATCATTCTATCAGGTTGGGGACCTATGTCATCTGTGATGAAGATCAAATGCTCCCAAAGGTCATGAAGGAACCTGAGAGTGGTCAAACCTCATAGCTATGGATGCTACACTTTGATGGAGCAAGATATAAAGTTGGCATAGGATCCAGGATATGTTTGACATCCCCATAAATTAAAAGACACTCCAGTCCTTCCACTTCCAGATTGCTTGTTCAAACAATGAAGCTAAATATGAAGGCCTAGTGCAAGGTTTGAGCCTTGTAGAGAGGATGGGCATCAAGCAAATAATGGTGTTCATAGACTCCAAACTAGTGGTCAATCAAGTTTGAGGGCTCTCTGTAGCTAAGAATGTTTGCATGAGATCCTATAGACATAGAGTTTGGGACCTGATTGATGGTTTTGAAGCCTTCAACATCCAAACAGTGCCTCGAGAACAAAATATTGATGCGGATCGCATGGCTGCAATCAAATCTTAGTTTGACCCTGTCTTCAACCTAATTCATAACAAACACTCTGTGTGAGTGATCGTTCGACTTGCAATTCTTGGCAATGATCAGAGTTGGTAAGTGTTCAAAAGTGATAAACACATTGCCTCATTCATCTAGTAGTCAGGAGAGTTTGTCGACCAACTCCAATCGAAGATTGCCAAGGCCTATGACAAAAAAATCATTCAGCTAAAGTCCAACAAGCTTCCAAAGGGTTTGGTCACTCTCGAAAACCTGTTTGATTGTGATGATATGAGGAATGATAAGAGGAATTTTGTAGCAGAAAAAAGTGACTATGCAAACCTTCAGGTTAGAGATGAAAGAAAGCTCAAATTCGGGAAGGATGTCCCACATCATGATAAAGAAAGGCTCATCAACTTCTATGAAAAGTATGAAGGAGTAGTGGCTTGGTCATATGATGACCTTAAGGGATACGATCCTGACATCATCCAACATACGATAGAGCTGATGGAAGGTGCAAAACCAGTCCGTCAAAAGCAGAGGCTAATGAATCCTAAGATTGAGGCACTAATGGCGCAAGAGCTGACAAAGCTAATTTAGTCTCGGATTGTCTTCTCGATCAAGCATAGCACATGGGTATCCAACCTGGTCCCAGTCTGAAAGAAGAATAGAGATATCCACCTATGCGTTGACTTTCGAGACCTGAACAAAGCATCCCTAAAGGACCACTACCTGTTGCCTTCTATGGAGCCAATCTTACAAACAGTGGCAAGATCAAAAATGTTTTCTTTGCTAGATGGCTTCTTCAGGTACAACCATATTCGGGTCAAAGAAGAGGATCGACACAAAACAACGTTCACTACCAAGTTGGGAACATTTGCATATGCAAAAATGCCTTTCGGCCTCTCAAATGCAGGAGACACTTTCCAACAGGCGATGTATTTCACTTTCAACGAATTGATCAACAAGATTATCTTAATATATTTGGATGATTTGATTATGTTCTCTAAATCCAAGGATGATCACTTTGATCACCTTGAAATGGTTTTCAAAAAATGCCAAGAGTTCGAGTTATCCCTTAACCTGAAAAAATGTGTCTTCAGGGTATCGCAAGGCAAATTATTAGGACATGCAGTGTCCAAAGAAGGAATTGCAATTGATCCTAAGTGGGTGAAGGCAATCAGAGAGCTTCCCCTACTAGTCAACAAGAAAGGAGTTTAGTATTTTCTAGGAAAGGTGAATTTTATAAGCAAATTTATTTATGATTTTGCAGGGATAATTAGACCTATCACCCTAATGCTAAAAAAGGACCAATTATTCAAATTTAAAAATGAGGCTAGAGAAGCCTTTGATAAGGTTAAGGATGCTATTTCTTCAGCTCCTATGCTGGTCAATCTAGACATAACAAAGGACTTTATAATGTATGTATTCAGTAGCAAATCTAGCATCGCTATTGTGCTAACTCAAAAGGATGATGAAGGAAAGGGAGAACATCCGATAGCATTTCACTCTTGGACCTTAAAATATTATGAGACGAAGTACAACTTCGTCGAGAGGCAAGAATTTTCCATTGTTAAGGGACTTAAGAAGTTCTGACACCTTATATCTTGCAACAAGGTGATTGTATATGTCACACATTCTAGTGTGCATAAGTACATCATGGAAGGAGAAATCACCGAAAAGAGGGCCAATTGGATCACTAAGATCCTTGAATATGACATTGAGGTCAGGCCTACAAATACCATCCGAGGAAGAGGACTATGCGAATATTTGTCACACGATGAGGAAATGGCAGCTAAAGAGGAGCAACCAGAGTTGGTTCTGACAAATGAGTCAAACTTCGAAGGCTGCTAGCTAGCAGACAAAGCGAGATTCATGCACACTAGAAAGTATCCACTAGGCCTTCCTTCTCAAAAGAGAAGATTATATAGACTACAAAACAATGGATATGCACTTATTGAAGGGGTCCTCTTCAAAAGGAACTCCAATGGTGTTTTACTGTGGTGTGTCACCAGAGAGCAAGCGAAGAGAATTCTTGACACTTTCCACAATAGTCCCGTGGGCGGACACTTCTCTATGAAAAACCACCACCATCAAGATCATGTGCGCTAGATACTTCTAGCGTACGCTATTCAATGACTCATACTCCTTGGTAAAATCCTGCAAAGAATTCCAATTCTTCACAGGAAGAAGAAAAAATTTCACAATGCCTCTCAATCTGATAGTGGTTGATGAGCCATTCACACAATGGGGCCTCGATTTCATTGAGATGATCAATCCCACCTCTAGCATTGGACACAAATGGATCCTCACAACCATGAACTACTTCACCAGATGGACCAAGGCCATGCCCCTGAAGAATGTAATGGAGGTGGAGATTGTGGACTTCCTTGAGGAACTAGTGACGAGATTCGGCCCACCAAAGACCATTATCTCTGATAATTCCAAGGCTTTCCTACACTCTAAGGTATGTCAATTCTCACTCGTGCATGGAATATTCTTGAAAACGTCATCAAATTACTACCCGTAAGGGAACGACCTCGTCGAGTCAACTAACAAAAATTTAGTCTGACTCATTAAAAGAATTGGGTTGGAACATTAGAGAGAATGGCATAAGAACATTTAGGCAACACTCTAGGCAGACTACATAACTCCCAAGCAAGTCCTCAAGACTTCGTTGTACAAGTTAGTGTACAGAAAAGAAGTGTTATTGCCCATCTCCATGGAGATTCCTATGCTACAACTGCTTAAATCCCTAGAAGTTGAAGAAAATGGAGCCATGGAGGTTCGGTTGGCTGAGTTCCTGGAAGTATAGGAAAGAAGGGAAAAGGCCCTAATAACCATGTCTAACTGCTAGTAGGTGGTTAAAAGATGGTTTGACAAGAAAGCCTCAGACCAAGGTTTAAAATGTGGGGACCTAGTATTAAAGTTCAATGAAAGGGCTGTGAAGCTTGGCCAACACAAAAAATTTGACAGTCTGTGGGAAGGCCCTTTTAAAATAATTCAATGCAAGCAACACAATGCCTTTGAATTAGAAAACATGGAGAAGGAAGCATTGGGGATTCCGGTTAACAAAATCCACCTCAAATTATTTAATTAAAGCTTCATTATTATTCTACTAGTGTAAATATTTAAGTATTGTAATTATTTTTCTTTCATGTTTTTGTTGGCCGGTCTTTCCATAACTCATCAACAACCCATGAAGCAAAAAATGAACTCATATGCAGAAAATTGAAATAAACCCATATGTGCAAAATAGAAAAAGGTACTCAAAGAAATGAAGCAAAGACATTAAAGAGAACCCACAATGCAAAATTGCAAGAAGCAAAAGAGACAGGAAGTTGATATAAGTTGTATATTCATTATATATATACTTCAATAAATACATTTTCAAAATGGCTCCAAGGCCATACTTTTAAAAGTATATCTATACATTATGTAGTTTCTTCATATATATATATATGGTAATTGCCTTTTTCAGTCATATATACACAAAACATATTAAGAGTGATTTTCTTTGAAACGAAGAAAGAGGAGTGCATCTTAGGCAGGAGCATCATTATCAGCAGCAACATATGGACCAACTTCATCGACAACATTAGCAGGAGCAACATGATCAGCAAGAGCATTAGGAGCAGTAGTAGCATCAACAAGAGCAATGACGAGTGGTGAAGGGAACACTAGGTTCCTAAAATTGGTATACCAGTCAACATTGTAGAAGAGCACCACATTGTAGCAACGAAGCAAGAAGTGGAAAACACGAGTCACCCTTTGACAATGCTCTCCATGTGATAGGATGTGGAACCCACTCAAGAATAGTACCCATGGCACTACGACATCTTCTTCAATATGCTTAGGAAGGTCACTCGTCGTTGGAAGGCCCAGACCATACACAACATTTGTCACCACCTTTGCAAGGCTGCCTAAGTAGCACTTTGGAAATATTGCCAGCACCAGGCGAAGAATCATCTGCTTCAGGACCTAGATATCAAGCAGAGACACGACAAAATGAGAACTGATGTCGGTATTGACTTTGTACTTATCTTCATATTCCATGCAATCTTAGCCTAACACCCACTTCATGGCTATGATAGCCAGTGAATGATTTTTTTTGGTCATTATTTTCAAGCACCTATTGGAGATTTCACCTAGAAAAGTCGTATGAGACTTGTTGCAAACTAACCTGATAGGAGTATTCATGATGCTAAGCTCTACCCAACTGTGTAATGCAAACTCTACTCAATCCTAATTCTACCCAACTAATTCTTTCCAATTGCTAAGTATTATTTTCCTACTATCTTAGGGCCTATTTATAGAAATATATGAGGTATCTATGTGCCATAAGCATGATGCTAATCGAGTACCAAATCGAAAATCCCACCAGAGGCCAACTCAAATTTCCCACCCAGTTGTGTCTAACATGTACAAATTGTTGCATGCGAAATTAATAAGAGGTAATTAAGTAGCACAAATTGGTGGCATTCCCAAGTGATTGTCCATACGGTTAGGTGTTGATGTGTCATACTGCAGGTGCTTCTCAAACTCCAAGGAGTAACTCATATCTTTTCAAGTATTCATTGCATCTTTGGCTTAGTTATTCTTTTTTAGATATTAATTGCTAGAGCATGCAAAAGCTTAAATCGCCTTCAATCACTAGCTCAATTTCCAAGGAAATCATGCCGTAGGACATGATTATTAGTTGTCATTATGAATTCTTGTCTTTTCAAAATAGCAAGAAATTCATTTTCCATGAGCAAAGGAGTTGCTGGTACATGCCAACTTAAATGCTAAAAGGCAATTATTGTCTACCACTCCAAGGAAGAAATCACTAAGTGTTGCATGTGAAAGGATAACATTGTAAAAGCTTCCTGAGTATGCTATCCAAAGTAAATATTTTTGAGTGCAGATAGAGCCGAAGTGAATTTCAGAAAATTTGAACATTATAGAAATTTACAATACCCTAAAATGGTTGAAAGTTCTTAGATGGAAGCACAAGTCGAGGCAACCCAAAGCTTGTTCGGCACCATGATAGTAGCACTAGTTGCCAATGTTTTTGATGGCATCTCTTACGCGTCGCCTGGGATGCCAGAAAAGCCAGAATGGATTCACACATGGGTCGTGGAAAAGCAAAAAACTCATAGGGACCAAAGCCAAATAAAGGAAGAATAGGATAACATTCATGATCCTGTCCTCATGAAGAACCCTAAGAATCTTAGGGAAGGAGCTTGCGAAAGAATGAAAGTGGCTGATAATGAATAGAAAATGGCATGCAAGTTATGGTTTAGTGGTCTTAAATGGTTCCCTCTGTGCATTACTGCCTAAAGCTCGTTCACTAGGGCATTATTCATTTCAACCCAGATACCAACACCATTGACGGTCGGGAGCTGAGAGTTAACATCAACGTAGAAGCTATCTGGAGCATGCTATGCATCCCTATAATCCACTCTAAAGTGGATAGAATGGAGTCATCCACTCTAGAAAGTGGGTGCAACTTTTGGAGAGGCAAAGACAGAGCTATGGACTTTTATAATCAGGAAATGTAGAGGCCCCAAGAAGATTGCAACAAGCTACCACAAATTCCTATTGTGCATAATGCTTTTAAACAAGATATGCAGGATGTGCTCTCTATGATGGAATTTGTTTGTAGCATGGACGAGGACAAATGGGTGCATGAATTTCAACTGGGTTTTGGTTTTTAGTTGCGTAGGCAACAGTCCTTTTTCTGGTATGACTTCACACAAGTCATCTATCGTGAAATGATGAGCCAAATCAAGGAGTACCGCATGCAACATAGGTTTAGGTTTCCTTCTTTCCTTGCTCATATGTTTTTATACTAGAACCCTGACTTTTTCAATAAAATAATGGCATTATCTATTTTTACTGAGAAGGGAGCTAGAAAGCCAGTTTCTGTATGGATTCCCATCCTTTCCACAACACATGATTATTATGCACTTTTAGAAATTTTCTTAACTTCGATTCTGCGAGACTTGAGTAAGGATGGAAATCTCTATCAGCTTTCCGCTGACCAAATGGGGTAGATGCAAAGTTTCACTCCTAAATGCGACTGGTTCCTCAGGAGGGATTTTACATTCATCCACATGCATGGATTTACTGAGGAGCCATTCCGGCTCCCAAAGTGCGTCATAGAAAGGGTTTTGGCCCTTGAGATGTTCCGACAGATGACAGTTATTGACAATAATTTTTGTGGAGGAAAGGGTAAGAGAGGATTTTTCAAATTCCCACTAACCTTCAAGTGGGTGGTAATGGCAAAAAAGCAGATGCATAAGCTACTTGAAGAAAAGTTGGCTCATTTAGGGTTAGTGATGATCTACGACAAATGGCAGTAAAACTCCTTCAATGACTTAGGAAACACATTCATCAAGGTAACCCACATCCCCCAGCCTTATTGGGAAAAGCGGCAGAGTTCCGTGGAGGATCAAGATGATCTGTTGGTGGAACTGGCTCATATTCATATAGATGATACAAGACCGCCATTGCTCAAGTTCTATTTTCCTTTGGCGAAGTATGATGAGAAGCACCAAATAGGGGCCACCCTTCGCAAAGATTTAGTAAATAATTTTAACTGGAGTGAGGAAAGGATTAAAGATTTCTGGATTTACTGCCAAGAGATCAAACACCCTAATACCCCTTATTAGGACATAGAGTTGGATGAAAAATTTGATAAGTTGTGGAAAAATGAGCATGAAGATACCAATGCAAGCGATGATGAAGATATCAACCCGGATGAGGCTAGAATATATACAGGGAAGGGAAAGGAGAAGGAAAAAGAAGTATAGATGGCCCCAACGTAGTAGAAAGAAAAGGGCAACAAAGCAGCCTAGCAAGGATTCTTCAAATGTGTAGGTGAATATATCATGGTCGAGAGCCTCGCATACACACACCTAAACAGAAAAAAGGTCCAAAACAACCCAACAACAATGATCAGAGGCCATAGAGGTGGATGAATCCCCACCCAACAAAAGGCAGCGCATAGATACAACTCCTAAAGAGGGTTCATAGGAGCCCGCAACAAGCCAAGGGCCTGCGATGATCATAGAGCCAACGACTAGCTAAGGATCACAATCATCTGCATCGCAGGTATCTCTCTCTCCTTCTTTTCTTGCTTTCCAATCCTTGGTGCCTCCTCTTGTCTTCGCGTCACCCATCAATTCAAGTGTTGGCCCTTCTTTTTCTACTTTTTCCGCAATGGTCACGAGAGATTTCTCCTAGTTTTCCTAGGTGGGACCATTTTCCTTTACTCCTCCATGAACCTTTCCACCTTTCACAGGAGCCCAGTCTGCATTTTCGATCGCTTCATCTTTTGCCTCTGCAGCCACCATTGATCCCCTTCTTGCTACTACTATCTCAGCCCCGACCCAATTTGCCTAGTAGATGGAATAAGCCATGACTCTTCTACCACCACTGCGCCTAATGAGTCCTCTCGTCGGTTCACAGACCGGGCTTTGGCATATTCCCCCGTTCTCCCCACTAATAGTTGCTCTTCCAAAGAAGAATCGCTCGAAACCACTACCCTCTCATTCCCTTTTGCTCTTCCTCCTAGTGCACCCTTTGCAGGCAAGCTCATTAGGTCACCAGCAGAATTCTTGTCAGAGGGTGATAAATCAAAACAAGCATGAGCTCTCAAAATTCAGAAATAAAGGGACAAAGAGGCTAAAAGGCTGGCGAAGCCAAAAGTGTAGACGCTTTTTAATGAGGCCTAGCAATCGCTGCATTTTGCGACCATGCATCCAACTATCATCAAGCCTTAGGGAGAGATGCAGCTTGAGGATTACAACATCTACACTATGGGGCTCGATCTGAGTGTAGCCTGACCATAAGATAAGGTTGAGCTCATGGAAGAGACACAACGAGTGGTGACCACCGACTTCCTCAAGTTTGGTTGCCAGCTAAAAAAGAAGGTTTAGAAGAGCTCAAAATTGTCAAGGAAAAAGTCGAGGTCCTACTAGCGAAGGACAAGGCAAAGGATGCAAAAATTATGCGCTTATCGCAACAAGCAGAGGTAGAGCATGCCAAACTCTGGGAGGCACTCATAAAGTTCCAATCTTATGATCCCAACCTGGTCATCGAGCTTCAATAGAAAAACCAAGAATTGTAGGACCAGTTGGCTCGGGCGAAAGAGGAGATGCAATGAAGGAATGAGGAGTTTCAACATCAAAGCTCTCAATTAGAGCAAATGATGCAACAAAAGGACACAGACTTTGGGAGCCGACTGGCTCAATTGGAGAAGGAAGTCCAAGAGATGAAGCTTTCCCTCGAAAGGGAATCCGTAAAAAAAAGATGGGCCGAGGAAAATTGGCTTGCCAAATTGAGAAAACTGCAGGGACAACTTTCCATCGTGAACAAAAGGATCATAGAACTAATGTAGGATTTTAGTTCAAGGAATGCAGAGATCAACTTTTTAAAGAATCTTCCCCAAACCCCTGTTGCCCAGTCGGACCTCCTTCAAGTAGCCCAGCGGCTATATGTCTCATATTGGGAAAAGGTCAAGGCCTTTTGCTTGAATCGTTAGTTGATGCTTTAGTTCTTGGTGGAAGCAACAAGTTTAGGAAGGGAAGTTCGTGGAACTATTGAGCGGTTCCCACAATTCATCGCGGAGAAGGTTCCTGAGGCAAAAAAATTATTGAATAAGTTATACATGGTGTCAGATGAGGACTTAGCGAGCGTGGGAATTGAGGACTGCAAGTCGGCTTCCAAAACAACAAAGGAGTTCATCAACTTCCATGCAACCATCCTCCATGCTAGCGAGTGCACTGCTACACTGGGCTAAACTATGAACAACATGTAGGCGAAGTTCTCCCAGCTAACTCAGATGGGCTTACCCTCCCCATTTCTTTTAGATGAATCAGTGGCCACAATGGAGCAGATTACTGCAAATATTGAAGAGAAGCAGCAGGACACATCCACTTTTTAGAGCTTCAATCAACCCCCTACTGCAGAGGATATTGAGGGCATCACTCATCAGATAGTGTGGCTGCTCTTCCAATTTGAGTTTGGGGTTGGTATGTCCACGACGCTGCCATACAAAGAAGTGATCGATCTACATGGAGCAGAAGAGAATCTACATGACATATCAATGCCATCCAAGGCCAACTAGCTGTGTCTGCAGAGCACTCTCTCCAAGCTTTGATTGTATCGCCTAATGGAAAAGGCTCTAGTTTGCGAACCATAAATTTTTGGGTTCCTTGTTTCACAGGTGAAATGCCCTTGGTAGTCACCAAAAGTGTTGGATATAAATTTCCTTGAGCTCCATTTGGGTTATTCTTATTTTGCTAAGTCCATCCCACACCTTATACATTCGAACATCATCGGGCCCCTTTTCGAAAAACTTCATCTGCTGCCGCCACATGTCCGCCAGGTGCTCCTCGTAGGGATTTCTTCCTTCGCTCTTCTTCACGCCCCCACTATGCTTCCATGTGTCAACAACACGAGTATTTGATGATTTCTTTCCTTCACTTTTCAACTGGGCTTCATTCACATGCCATGTAGCATCAATTCGTGTTCACTTTTTGGCGGACCCCATAGTCAGCGCCAACAATGAAGACTTCTCCATGTGTCTTCCCCGTGCAAATTTTAATCACAAGGAAAGAGGAATGAACCACAGGCTCCGACGTGCCACGACGTGTCTCCTCTATGGGGTTTTGATCAAGAGGAAGGAAAGAGCGAGCAATGACCCCTGCCATGCTTCCATGTGTCCTAATTGCCTCCATGATTGAGCAACACATGTCGACATGATGTTCTGTTGGGACCATCATCATCATTTGTAGGGGATGCATCTGGTTTGAAGGTGACCATGTTCCATGCTTGGAATCTTTTTTATTGCAACGACCATGGGAGATCATTGTTGCAAGCATCATTGCTTGTAATAAAGAATCTTTTCTTTTATTGGCTCGCCAAGCGGTGGGATTGTTTTCTATTTAAACTACTTCTTCCTTTTGAAAATGAGTTCGGAAGATACAAAGAAAAAATTGTGAAAGATACCAGGCCTTTTGTACTGCTTTTAGATTATTGTATAAGACTCTTAGACTGTGTCATTGTTGGCCTTTCTGTTTTCTTAAGCTATTTGATAAAATGTTATTTTGTGTCATTATTGTACTGAGTTGTTTATTTATAGAACTTCTATGATTTCAATACAAGTTTGTTGGTTTAGACCATGTCTTCGACTCTTCTTTCAGTAAATGTGTATTGGATTTATTTTATGTTATTGAATAAATTATTCAGGTTTTCATCTTTGATTTTTGTTATTTTGGGACTTAGCAGATTGTTGAACAGGCCCTTAAATCGCATCCAAAAGATAGATTTATTGTGCCTACATCTACACCTTGGCACATCACCTTAGTTAGATCTTTATTTTTTATATCTCCTTCCTTTTCCCATTCCAAAATCCCAAATATAGAAGAAATCAACTTCTTTAAAAACTTGGAGGTCACTCAATTTAGCGCAATTGGTCCCCCCATTAACTGAGTTTCCCATAAGGCTATTACCTTGTCAATTTTTGGCATCAACATTATCGTTGAATGGTGTATCCATAATTCTTAGGGTAGGGTTACATTAAATACAAAGGTGAGTGTTTTTTTAGATTGCAGGAATTGAGTAGCCCCCCTATAAACTGTAGTACACCTGGTAAACTTTTTTTGTGTGACTGGTGATGCTGGCATGACACACCCTTTGGTACCATGGGGACAGGGGGAGACTAGACCTCATGACCTCTTGCCTATAATAGGATGCTTTAGCCAATCGAGCTAGGGTCCCCAACCCAAAGGTGAGCGAATTATTATTATTTTTTTTGTATTTTTATAGTGATATATTGAGAAGATTTAATTTTTTCATTTTTTTATTGTGTGGAGAGTGCTTTGTAGAGCACAAGGCTCCATACTTATTTCTTTACCTGAGACTTTTATTAAGGAAGACTTTATTTAATTGGTCTAGGTGATTATAATTGTTGGTCAAAGATTTCTAAACTTCGACAACCTTTTTGATTGAGTCAATGGGATATTTTGATGACCCTTGAATTTCTAACTCCAATAAAATATTGGAAAAACCTTCATTGTAAGGTGAAAAATCTTTCTCAAGAATTGGAGTGAATGTACATTATGTACGATGCATATCAATTGTCCAAAATACATATACAAAACTTTATTTAAATTTTATTTTACTTTTCCCTTTTATATATTATGTTATATTTTTCAAAAGGGTGAAAAGTTCTTTTGATTTCTTACACCTGAAGGAGGTGAAGGCATATAAAGTTAGATTTCATAATTTATTAAAGTGGAGTAACCTTTCACAAAGAAACTAAAATATTCCTAAATAATATTCTTTACATGTTTCTTACTCCTTGTAAGTTATTTATATAGAAATAAGCATAAATTTTATGATATGAACAAACTAGTTTTTTTAACTTATGATAGGTGTTAAAAATATCTTAAAAAGCCTCACATGGTGGTGTGAGTTGTCCTATTTATTTTTATTTTATTTTCTTGCAATTTTTAGTTGAATCTCCTTGTTTCCTTAATCATAAACAAGCTTCGTAATCACACTAATATAAAGTGTCACACATTATTATTACTAGAGGGTCATTGCATTAAGTAACTTTATGGGTGTTATTGTACAAACACAATTTATAAAAGTGTCATTATTATATTTGTTGGGAAAGCCTCTTGATTTATATTTTCTTTGACTATTTTGAGGGTTCATAATTTTTCATCATCTAGGTTTTAGTTGTTTATTTAATCCTCCACTTATTGAATTTCATAAATATGGTTATAATGTTTGGCAAGAAGGGATCTTAACACATCTTGAGTGGAATGAAATTTCACCTTATCTCTGTAGATCCATTCTTAAACACAATGAATAGGAGGAGATTGGAAGTACTACGAGAGTAAATTTATTAAGATAATTAACATGACACATGATCTCTATGAGATTGAAATTGCTTGTGTCGATATAGATTATCCTCTAGCTATATGGATTAGAATTGAAGTAAGAGTATGAAAATCATAATTACCTTTGAATATTTGATGGTATATTCTCGAACCATCTCACACCCATGGACATTGTAAAGAGAATCTTGATGATACTTCAAGTTCACTGGCTCCTAGTATGTTCATGAATCCACCAGTTCAACTTCAAGTCATTCATTTAAGGCTAATGGCTCTTATACTTCTCCCACACTTGTTGCTTCAATAAACATCTCAAAATATTTATATGTTTCTACATATACTCTTCAATAGGTTCATATATGTCTTTCAAAACATTGGTATATCTACTTATCAAACATTTATCATCTATTTATAAAATATCATATTGAGGATCTTGATGACACCACCAATGACATTTTATTTCATCTTGAATGAAAACTCCTATGGGATTGCATCTCTTTATTTTGATGTAACGAGGATACAGTATGACCCTTACATACTATTTCTACTTATATATACTTCTATAGTGATGCATCTTGCAGTTATTCTTGAGTGTATTAATTTGATTTTTTCAGAATTGGCATCATTTGTAAGAGCACTCAAGTGATTCTTATTGGTTCAATTTTCATCCATCTATTGAGATCCATTCTTATATGGTTTTTTTACTTTAATCCTATATGGTACATAACTTGATCGATCAACACTTGTCCTAGTTCAACATCAACTTGTAGTAGATTGAACAATGTTTAGAGTCATTGTCACCATATTTGACACATTCTATTTCAATTTCCTCCTAGTTTTGAGATGGAATACTCTTTAGTTAGGCTTGGGATTCTTGATAAGATATTGACAATTTTGAGTACTAATATGGTGACATGTAAGCAATTTTTAGAGAAATTATTTATGTTACCTCTTGATTCCACCTCTTGAGTGACAATCCAACAAATTGATAACTCACAATTTCTTTCTTATAAAATGAAGCTAAATTATTTGTTATAAGGATACCTACTAAAATACTCACTATAATACTATTTGTATCTAGATTATCTCTTATATGTGGAAGCATTCATGTGTTCAATATTTTAGTTATTTCATGATGGATACCTAGTTTTTTTTGGGAGGGGTTATATGTCATTTGTATATCTTCTATCTTTTTGGGGGAGTTTTTCCTTCTCATACAAGTGGATGGTTTTCTCCTTTCTCTTCTTGAGGGAGGAATTTTTACATGGCCACATAAGATGGATACACATTTGTTGAGACCCATCCTTATCCATCTAAGGTATGCTTATGGAGGGTACATGGATTATTATATTTATGCATTAATATAATATATTATCCTAGTTTTATGATCCATATATGATAAGGCTGCTTAAGTAGGTCTCTACTTATGCAAGTGTCATCTCCCAAATAGATGAAACATTATTAGAGGCATCTTCTATATTTGGCACATGGTTATTTACTCATTCTCGTTGCTTAGTCACTCACCTATTTGTCATTTTTCCTATGACTCCTTCTTGGTTATATCATGTATGTACTCATATCTTTTAAATCTTAAGCATTCTCTTGATTCCAACCATCTTAAGAAATATCTTGTATCACTTACATGTTTCAAATCCTTTGATTCATTACATTGTATTTGCACCCTCTTTTGGAATAACATATTATCTCGCTCTTTGAAATTCTTTGATTATATTTATGTATCTATTAGTGTGGCCTTCTTCTCTCATCCATATCTATGGGTCCTCTTTAGGTAAGATTATTGTTTTACGTTCTTAGTGGGTATTACCATAGTTGTTGATAAAACATTAGACCTATATGTCTTTCCCAATGGATTTTATAAAGCCACTCAGTGTTTCATGGGACCAAAATTTCTCAAGGATTATAAATAAACTATTTTTAATGATTCCCTAAATTCCTCGATCAATTTTGATATTATCAAAATCCATTCCCAAAAACTAGAGAACCAAAAACTAACTCTAGTTGGTTTCCAATTGAATTATTTAATTTTTCTTAGAAGATTTTGGCCAAATGTATCCACCATTTGTTACTCTCATTGTTTTATAGATAGAGAAAATTATCTTTATTTAAAGTCATTAGAGCCTTGATAACATCATTTCCAGTTGGGAAGGGATTTATTGGGTCATTGTCTTTAGATAATTTTTTCCTTCTAAATTTAGACTTTGAGAAGGCTTGTGGCCACATAGAATGGCATTTAATTCTTGCAATGCTCAAATCTCTTAGATTTTGAATCTTTTTTCTTTGGTCCATTCAAAATTTATTTTGTAATGCTTCAACTTGGTTTTTTGTTAGCATGTGAGTCTCTAAGATCTTTGGCCTTTTCCATTATGTCTAAAAGGTTTTTCCATTGGATTCTTCTTTGTATATTTTGGTAGTTAAAGATTTTGTTGATATGCTAGCATACAAAGCTTCACTTGGGTTGGTCAAGGGAATTTATCTCCCTTCCTTCACCTAGTCTAGTATCAAGGGGTACTTTAGATAACTCATTTCTCACATTGGGTGAACAACAAGAATCTTTCCATGAGGCCATTACCTATCTCAATATATTTATTTTAAACTTTTAGTTTAAACTTACAATGACACAAGACACAATACTATAAATAATGTCATTTCTCATTGTCATGTTAGTTAAATATTTCTAATGGAAATGTATTAAAGGGGAGAGTTTATGTTTCTAGAAATTTCCTTCATATCTAAATATTTCTTGTCATGCTCTAGTAGTATGTCATTCAAATAATGTCTATTTTTGAATCTTTAGGCCTCTCACCTTGACAGGTAAGTTCTAGATCTACACAAAATTATTGAATGCTACTCATATTTATTATTCTTCATGTTGGGAACCTTCCAAAGCTACTTATGAGGAGTTAACCAATATTTAGATAAATTTATTGTAAGGAAATCTACAATAATCTTGTTGCTCTCATAGGTTTACCTAAGATATTTGTTACCTTCCCTAAGACAAACGTGGTATGGGAGTATAGAGAGTCAAGCTCTCTTGCTAAGTGGGGTCTTAGATATATTGGAGGCTCTAAATACTAGAATATTTATCTTTGGTATTATATTGAGGAAGGTTCCCATATGGAAAGAAATGTTGGAAATGCATTGGTTTCCATTCCCTTCTCATCACTTTTGCTTTGGTTAAAATCAAGGGTATATTTTTTTCTCAAAGTATTTAGAAATTTTTTGAGTGTGTAAAGCTCTTTCTCGAGTGGGTTGGTGATGGATTTAGGGTAGGTTTATCCTTCAATCAACAAAGTATTTGGTAATCTCCCATCATTAATTCTTCTAGCCTACCTTTAGTTGATTCCAACTATTGGCTTTCTGCAAAGGCATTCACACTATAAGGGATCTTGCCTCTCCCTTAGATTGGACTCCATGGCCAACTTTACAACTAAGATTTGAGCTCTCTAATTAATATTTTACTCCTATCTAGAGAATTTAGGAGATCACCCATGATGTCATAATACACAAGTTAGGTTTCAAGCTCCATGTTATTAGTGGAAATAATAGTGGTGGAATCATGATACAACCTATAGGAATTATATGATCAAACCACTCTATAGAATGCATAGTCCTTTTCTTTGGCTCTTATAAAAATCAACTTGTGTTAAGGTCTTCATTCTTCCCCTTCACACTTGGCTAAATAATATGGTAGGCCATGGTCAAGAGCCTAAAATTACTTTCTTTCCATGAAGTTTATAATATTAGATTTTTCCTCTTGGATATAGATTGTTTCATCTCAGAAAAATTAGTCTAGATTCTCCACTTGTTACTATATTGAGACTTTTAAGAATTCCTTTTGGACTTGTTCTTTATACCATAATGCTTGGTAATGTTTGCAACATTTTTGCATCCTATCATTTGTAATTTTTCTCTTAGATATTTGTTGTTTTTGGGGATATTCCCTGTAGCCAATCAACATTGCTAGACTTTGGAACTTCTTAGATTTTCTATTTTTTTCAAATATGGAAGTTCTAAAGCTACTTTTTCTAATGAAGATACTAGTTGTAATTTCGCATTGACTAAGAAAATAAATGTGGTTTCGTCTAGGTATTTTTAAATCTAGGTGCACATAGAGAAAGTGGCTCTTAAGTTTCAACATTTACAAGATCTACTTAATTATTAGGGGAGCACCTCATGCACCATGAGCCGAGTTCCTCCCAATGGTGCCAGTCACACCATACCTCCTTCAATCACTTAAAAATGCGATCACTTGTGATTAAAACTTTTTCTCATCGTCCCTAGTGCAACATGGATGCCACTTTCCCTTGTAGGATAACTTTTAGCTCTTGATAAGGTGCCATGGTAATGCACCTCCATCTAGCTATAGATTTTTTTACTATGATTTTGCACTTGCTCAAGTATTTTGGCCCCCTTGGTGATGTAGGATCAAATGGTTAATCAAGATAGGTGGGCGGATCTAGATTTTCTTGACTCTCTAAGTGGGTTGTACTTAGGACTAATCATCCTCATATACCACCCCTTAACACAATTGCATATGATTAAGTTGTGTTTGGTTTCTTACACCTTTTAATTATTTTTATTTTTGAAACGAAATTTACAGTCATGTATGACAATTTTCACTTAACAAAGAGAAATATATGTAAATAAGTATTTAAAATCCTCATGCAAAAGAATAAATAACGTATCATCAAAGTTGACACAAGATATACCCTAGGAAAACCCTCAAGAGGGAAAAAACTAGCCTCCAAAAGTATCCATTACTCAATTATTATCTTATCAACAAATATTACAATACATATGTAGAGTCCATGGATAGGTCTTTGAAACACCAAGCTCTCTACATGTACTCCATGTGAGCAAGAATGTATCCACACATCACACGCCATGTTTCAAACCCTCACATATGCAACCTGCAAACGATCCTCAATAATAACCAACCTTAAACAACTACTCACGTGCTTGCTTTTATAGACATAATCTTGCACAAAACCACCAAGTGTTATTACATAAACCATGTGACTAATGCAATGAGCTTACAAAATTATTTTCCCCCTCATTTACTTTTTGATATTAAGTTTTTCCAATATTAAATATTTCCCAATGTGCAAACCCACATTAAATATTTATCTTAATGTTACCACAACACATAAAATGACCCCAAGAATGTCTAACCCATGTGATGCATGCATCTTTAGATCCCTTGGTTGTACCACAAATAATATTAAATTACATTATAACATTATGCAAGGTGAACAACACACCTTTTCCTAACAATTTTGGGCCATAAATACCAATTGACCATCTTTTTATTGTAAACCTTCTATATAATCTTATAAATTTATTTTACTTATTATTAATTATTATTTCCATTAAAAAATTGTATGGAGAGATTGTAATAAATCTAAATAGAAAAGTAAAGATTCCTTCTAGGTGGAATCTAGGTTAGTGAAATTAAAATGAGTAAATGGGTATAATCAATCTAAATTAGTTATGTATGTAGTATAGGGATATAAATTTGGCAATATACTTTATAAATAAATTAAAATGGAGGTTGATCTTAGCTCAATAATTGAGGAATGATGACAAACAAACACATTTCTAAAATTTGTTTGCTATGAGATATGAAAATAGTGACTCTTTGTTACTGAAATATGTTCAAAAGTCTATAACAGATTTGTGTTATGTGAACAAACAAGTTTGGTGATGTGAGTAAATTCTTGATTGCATATCTATACTTGTGTTTCAAATTCTTCTTAGTAATTTGTAGCAATCTTGCAATTTCACCTATTATAGAGTATTATGCTCTACCTTTTCTAAAAGTTTGAGTTAATAGCATAGATAAATACCTTTATTAGATTGTTATACAATCAAATCATGAGGGAACTAGACCTTGACCAACCCTTTGAAATTATACAATAGTGAAAGCAATAAGCAAGCACCTAAGATGCAATTTCTTTACTCTTTTTATTTCACAAAATCGAGGTGTGTAGCTATTAATTACTCTAGTGCTCTCTTGAATGCAAGAACTTTAGAATGCTTGAGATTATTATATTGATTGCAATAAATGTCTTTTAATACTAGCACATAATGTCATATTATATGAAAATTGTGGTTAGGTGGTTCAAGGTAGAAGGGTAAAGGAGTCTAATTGACCAATTTTGAATGTTGAATTTTAAGTTGAAAAGAGATAAATCTATAATAGTGAAGTTGCTTTCATTTGTATGAAATCATTTGAAAATAAAACAATAATCAAACTCAAATATCAAACAACTAAATGAAAATAGATATATAAATAAACATTATAAATATAAAGATAAAAAAAATGTATTTAAAAAATATATATTTATAAACAAAACAAAACCATTGACTGTCCTCTAATTGCAAGGGACTGGGACTAATTTTCCCTATTCATAATATAAAAAATAAAACCATACTCCACAACAGCAAAGGAAATTCATGACATTCAACTCACCTTATTATTATGCATATTCTATATGGTTTTATTTTTTGGGAGGTTATCATCTTTCAAAATAAAACCCTAAACCCGTTAAACAAGATCATTCTCTGCCCTGCTCGGTTGAATCTTAACATCATTTTTCATGGTCATTTTCATTTTCATTTTCATGGCTGCCGATCCAAAAACATGAGTGACTGTACCTGCCCACTTTCATTCCCTGGAACTACTTCTAAACTCCCCAATCAAAATGACGTCCTCTGCCAAACACTTCCTCAGAACGCCGCTTACCCAAATGTTAACTGCAAGAATACACGGTGGGTTTCACAGGATTCAAACCCCACACATAGCCATATTGCGTTCCATAGCAACAACACTCAATACCAATGAGGCAGCTGGAGCTGCTCAGATACTATTGCAATCAACAGAAGATGCAAAAGTCTCAGAAGCTGAAACGGGTCTCTCTGAAATTCACGTGGATGTCTCAGATATCCAAGTGAGTCCGACTGAAAGAGTAGTAAAAGAGACAGGCAATGAAACGACAATGGAGAAAGACATGACCAGCATGCCCAAACGCATTAAAAGAGGTAAGCCCCAAATTCCTGAAAGCCCAGTTGAAAATCTTATCAAAATCATGCATAGTGGCCCCTGGAGCCCTAAGTTGCAAACAAAAATGTGGAACGCAGCCCCTAATTTAAGCCATAAAACAGTCATGGGTGTTCTGGGTAAGGCGAAAACATCAAAACTTGCCATTCGGTTCTTCAGATGGGCTGAGAGAAACGGGTTCAAACATGATAGTTGGACCTATTTTAAGATGCTTGAAATCTTTGGCAGGGCTAAAAAAATCTGTGCTGCCAGGACACTCCTATTTCAGATGCCTGATAAGGGGGTCCGGTGGAAAGATGATGTTTTCAATAGCCTGATTAAGTCCTATGGCAAGAGTGGGATTGTGATGGAGTCTGTTAAGATGTTTAAGACAATGAGGGAAATGGGTGTAAAGCCTACTCTTTTGACATACAATAATTTTTTCTTTGCTTTGATTAGAAGTGGTAGGACTGACATGGCCAAGAGGTATTATAATAAGATGTCGGAGGATGGTTTGAAGCCTGATGTGTTTACTTTTAATATTCTTATTAGGGGTTTTTGTCTGAAGGGCAAGTTTTGTTCTGCTCAAAGATTTTTGAATGATATGATCAGTTCCGGCATTAGCCCTACGGTGGTGACATATAATACTCTTCTGGATGGATTTTGTAGGGCGGGGAAATTGGATGATGCCCTGAATGTGGTGAATGAAATGAAAGAGAAGGACATTTCTCCTGATGTGGTTACATACACAACTTTGATCAAAGGATTTTGTAAAGAGAACTCTGTGGACAAAGCCTTAGAGTGTTTTAAGGAGATGGTCAGCAAAGAAGTGAGTGCCGACGAGGTTACATATAGTACTTTGGTTCCTTGCCTGTGCGAGGCTAAAAAATTGAATGAGGCACAAAGATTCTTGAATGACATGGTGCAACGTGACATGAAACCCAGTGCTTTGATGTTTCATGCTTTGATAAATGGTCAGTGCAAGGCAGACGATATGAAAGGGGCAGTAGAGACTTTTGATCATATGTCCAAGTTAAGCATTTTGGCTGATTACGCAACCTACAAAGTGCTGATTATTGGCCTTTTTAAGAGAGGAAAATTTGATAAATCTATTGAGATCTTGGATGATCTTTTGCAGAAAGGTGTTTTACAAGATCCTGAAAAAGTTAGGTCCGAATTCAAAGCATATGGTCCTATGATCAAACATCTTTGTGAAATAGGTAAAACTCAGAAAGCAGAAGAGCTTTTTAGAAAGTTGCTTAAAAGGGGAGATCCGGATTCTTCAATCTTTGAAAATATTATCCTTGGTCATTGCAAGGAGGGCACACCTGAGGCAGGTTTTGAGCTTCTTAAAATAATGCTAAGGAAAAGCCTTACTGTAAGTGCTGATACATACAATGCTTTGATAGAAAGCTATCTGCAGAAGGGGCAGCCTCCAGAAGCAAGAACTGTTTTAGATAAGATGATTGAAAGCGGTCACTTGCCTAGTGCTTCTATATTCCGTGCTGTCATTGAAAGTCTCTTTTCAGATGGTAGATTTCAGACTGCTAGCAGGGTTATGAAAATTATGTTGGAGAAGGATGTGAAAGAGAATTTGGATCTAATGCCCATGATTTTGGGAGTTCTACTTGACCGTGGGCACATGGAAGAAGTCTATGACCGCCTTAATTTGATGTTTGAAAAGGGTTGCATTCCTGATTTTAATAAACACATAGATGAACTTTGTAAGAATGGGAAATCACCCACAGCTCAGAGATTGCTAGTATTTGTTATGTTCAAGGAATGTAATATAAGTACTGCAACTTATGATACAACTATAAATGCTCTTTGCTGTGATGGCAAACTTGATGATGCTGTTTATCTCTTACGTGGAATTGTAAAGAAAGGTTGGCCACTTAATCTGAGCTGCTATGATACCTTCGTCAGAAGCCTTCAAGAAAAAGGCAAAACAGATGATGCAAAATATGTTACAAGGGTTATGCACAAGAGTGGTGCAGGAAAGAGTTGAAAGCATTGCCAACTATATTTACTTAAATTGTAGAATCACTACAGTGATTAGTACTAATCACCAGAGGAAATTGAATCAGAATTTTGACTTGGTCACTTTTCAAGAGAATCTATGAATGCCCTTGCAGGAGATCATGGAATAGATCATGGAACAATATTCATTTTATTTGAGATGCTTTTTGTTGGATCTGCTCTAAATTTGTTATTATTGAGTGAGATGCAGGCTCTAATTCCATATCCAGAAGCGAGTGATTCATGGCAAAAGAGGCAGTCACCATGAAAGATTTTCAATAGAGTTTTTTCATGTTTTAATTGGGGCGACAATAAATTTGCTTTTTGTCACCACATCAGTTCATTGCATCTGGCATCATTATCTCCTAATTCACATTTTTTTCTCATGAAAGGCACTTTTTAATAAAGTAGTAAATGTTCTAGCCGTACTTATTTTTAAATATTATAGGAAGTTAGTTTTCATAGAACCAATGCCAATATTTTATTCTTTATAATGCAGACTTATATTTTTTTACTTCTTACAGTATAACTGTACCAATTATCTACTTGATGATAAGTTACATTTAAAGCAAAGAGTGACTCCTGCCGACTGACAGCGAGTCAGTTTAAACTTTCAGATAGGTGTATGAAAAGTAAAACTCTGGTTGTCAATGAAGATCAGTTAGGAATACATATGACTGGGATTATCAGGGCTTAAAATAAGATATAATATGAGGCCTATTCTGAACATTACTTCAGAAATATGAGGCCTATTTTGAACATCACTTCACAAATATGAGTTTTCCATGTCTGTTAAAAATGACAGCTGCACTTTGGTTTTCCAATTTATAATGAAAATTATGCAATTCTAAGGCATATATTGATTTCATAAAAAGATGTGCCCTAAATTGGAAAATGAATGAAAACATACGAAACTGGACCCTCAAAAAAAATATAACACAGATAAATTGGAAGAGGAACTAACCAAATTACAAAATAAATCGAATATCTCGATAAATGAATTGGTTCCAAGAACTTAAACCTAGACCAGAGGTATTGGATCAAAACTTGAACTCAAAGTTGAATTTATAGATCTTTTACTGGAGGACAACCCTGTTCGACAATCTTGAATTTCATGTGCAATTTGCATGGGCCTTATGATGTACTAGTCAGTTAACTACTTTGTCCTTCCAAAGGAAAGTGAAATGTTATGCAATTTGGAGGGCTTCGTATGAAGAATTTTTGTAGCATGGGTTTTCATAGGTATACAGATGACGTGACCGTTCAAGTCTATGCTAAGCTCCTGCTACTTAGGAATTTGTGGGGCTAAATGAAAATGCTTTCCCTCCCTGATTAATAGGAAAGGGAAAGGAATTCCTCTGATACCCATTCTTCTCATTGTATTAACAATGATTGATGCAGTGTGGGATTAGTACCAGAAAGCAAGAAACAGGACGTCAATTTGAATCTCAGTCCTAATCAAACAAAGCATCGAATTAATCTGCCCAAAAATGCAATAAAAATAGGCCCAAAACATCAACTCCAATGCCTTAAGATAATATAGGATCAATGGGTAAAAGACTCAACTGCACCCAAACAAACATAGATTCAAGCAGCAGATTTAATTTTGCACTGTTGAGACAAAGGGCTCAGATAATTTAAGTATGGAACAAAGGGTGCAATACAAGGCTCCATGCATCCCAGTACTACTCCATCAAATGAAGCATGCAACAACAAGACTTTATCTATCCTGATTCCCTAGCATGTTAATTGGAATACGAGTGTAGCAAATCTAATACAAAGACTCTAATCCTTATTACAAGTGATCAGAACACAGACCACCATTGAACCCAAATCTAAAATTCAAGCACAGGTAACAAAGTTCAAATGCATTGGAACTCAGAGGCCCAAGGCTGCCTCAAAATCAACAATAGTAAATTTACAAAATGAAATTTTCAATCATCCAACTGCATTCAGTTTTCTCTCACACATATGCCAGAAATATTTGCCATATTATGCTACTAGGGTCATTCTACTTGTAAATGTATATTCACATCAAACGACCAGGGTCTGCTGTGGGGAATCTATGTTCATAGTTCTTTGTAGTCTCTCTCATGGTGTGGAGGTTTGAGTCCTAGCGAACAAGGAATTGAAAACAAAAGCTCAAATGCAAAGGAGCTCAAAAGACTAAAACTGCTCTTAAAATCTGTAATATCAAATTGGAATTCTGAAGCATTTGGCAACATCCAGTTCTCATACGATACAAACACAACTTTTGTCATTTTACTTGTATATTCTATCCATAGCGAGGGCCAAACCAAGAGCCTAAGTTAAAGCACTTATGTTCATTTGACCTCGTCTCCTCTTTCAAGAGGAACCCGCATGTGCAGGTTCTATTGATTGTGTCTCCTGTTGTTGTATTGTTTTGTATGGATTTGTGTTTCTTATTGGCATAACACTGCAGTTATTCTACCAGGAAATACAAATCTGGAGCATGCGTTTGCTACTCTTGATTGCATAGTCTTTGTGTGAAAGCTTCCAGACAATGGAAACTTTTTCCTTTGTTTTTTTATAGCATTGCACATTATTTTGTGTTCCTTTGGGGATTTTATTTTAATATTTATTGAGAGGCGTCTGCATAGATTTTAACCAGCACTGACATTAGGATAGACTCTGTAGTCAAATCTACATGTTTTTTGGAAGGTTCCTGGCTTTGTGATTTTATTGAGAACTTCAGTTTGCAGTCTTCCTGTTGCACTGGGATTTATGTATGGTTCATTCCAGTAGCATGATTTTACAATTGTGGAGGCTACTTAATATTTGTATAAGAGCAGTGCTGGAAGTTACTTTTTACTGTGTAGCCATTGTTGCTAGAATTTAATGTAGCATTTGCTAACTTGAATGTCTGGGTATGATATCTCTATTAGGAATGTAGATCCATGGGCTTATAATGTCTATGCGCATAAATATTGTGTTTCCATGTATGTTAAACCTGATAAAAGAGATATGTCTACAAGGAAGCACTACCACACGATGGAGTATAGCTTGATTGCATTATGGGACTGCAAAATATTTATCTTTGTAATTCTGTGATGCAAGAGGTTTCTGAATTCAGGATCAGTAGATAGGGTTTGAAGTTGCAGTCGAGGAAAAATGGCCCCTGTTTGTTGTTTGCAGAGCAGTGTGATTCCACCAGATCCAGTTAATGATTGTCTGCAAGTGGTGAAAGTGCCATGCTTCAAACACTGTGGTTATAGACATAAACTGCTATTATTCTGCAGCATACCCTTTGAACCTAACTTTTGTCAATAAATAAACAGTCTGCATTTGTTGTTTTATTGCAATAAACACATTTTATTGCATGTTATGTCTGAGCTTTGAAGGATGCAGTGTCAGATTCTGAATTTCAAGTAAGCCTAATAAGATGTTTTACATGTAAATATTATTTTTGTAGGAAATGCTAAAAGATACAATCAAAACTAAGACATACCAAAATGTGATCTATCATAATTCATTCTCTTCAAGGATAAAGTAAGCCTAATTAGATGTTTTACATGTAAATATTATTTTTGTAGGAAATGCTAAAAGATACAATCAAAACTAAGACATACCAAAATGTGATCTATCATAATTCATTCTCTTCAAGTATAAAGTTGTACTTGATGTTGGAGCTGAAACGGGAATTTTGTCCTTTTTTTGTGGTAAATGAAGATATTGTTGCTGCAGTGACAAAGGTATGAGAAACAAACCCACTATATCTATTAGTTGTTTCTGTGACATTCCATTTAGAAAATTCATTTGAATTGATTGAAATTTAACTCCACGCCTTATGGATCTTGCTTTATCTGAATTATTACAGCTATGTAATATTTGGTAGAGTATTATAAATGCTATAAAATGATTGTAATTACATGATGTATTGGCCTATTTTTTAGCACAAAAAAAAAAATCACGGCTTTCTTTATCTAAATAAATATTCTCACAAAATCTGTTGGGTACTTGTTTTGAGGATTCAAGAGCTATTTTCAGTTGTCAGATGAACTTATTGAGTCAGTCTCCTGTTGAGATGCTTCAAAGGTTATCTGTTACATATTTTATTTGCTAGCTGAAGGATGCCATTTGCTGAAACTGCAAGTATGTGGCAATTTAGATGGTTGTCCTCTGTGAACATTGTCTATAGTTTATTAACTGTAGCCTGTTAATAATGAGCCTGAAAATGATATGCCTTGTACACATAGAAAGTTGGATGAATTGTCTTTCTCTCGTGATTATGCTTCTTGGTGCGAACATGTTTTCAAGCATGTTCTTTTAGTTACCTGCATCATGCTCTTTATTTTAATATTTGCATATAAGCTTATAAAATACCAGTAAGATTGTAGAATCGAACTTTATATTATTGATTGTATTTGCATAAAATACTAACAAGAACAAATGTACAGTGTAGTCTTGCTCTTAAACAACTTGCCTTATCTTTAGTTTATTGTCTCTTGATAGTCGAATAATTTTAAAAGTGAACTCATTCTACCTTGCTAAGGGCACACTCACACATGCTAATTTTAGACTTGAAATTTGAACTTGATTTCCCTTTTTAGTCAAGGGTGTACTCATATAAGGGGTTTGTGAATTTGAGTTTAGCTGCCATTTCACCTTTGTCTGCCATGCACTCAACAATGAGAATTTGATCTTTGTTTCTGAATGCCTATTCTCTTCACATAGTACACGCTTGTATATGCAAATCTGATCCTGAATTTGAAACGTTTAATTTCTTCACATAGGTCTGGACCTACAGTCAACAATGAGAATTTGATCTTTGTTTCTGAATGCCTATTCTCTTCACATAGCACACGCTTGTATATACAAATCTGATCCTGAATTTGAAAGGTTTAATTTCTTCTCATAGGTCTGGACCTACAGTCAACAATGAGAATTGATCTTTGTTTCTGAATGCCTATTCTCTTCACATAGTACACGCTTGTATATACAAATCTGATCCTGAATTTGAAATGTTTAATTTCTTCACATAGGTCTGGACCTGCAGTCAACAATGAGAATTTGATCTTTGTTTTTGAATGCCTATTCTCTTCACATAGTACACGCTTGTATATACAAATCTGATCCTGAATTTGAAACGTTTAATTTCTTCACATAGGTCTGGACCTATCTATATAATTTTGAACTTGATATTTAAATTAATTTTCCTTCATATGATGCCACTTCATGCATTTACAGATCTTTGTCTTGAAATATGAATCCCTTTAATTAGGTGCACACTTGATAACAGGAAGACATCCTTTTGAAAATTGAAACACCGTTTCACCTTGTATTGTCTTATTTAGTCATAGGAATGTTTACAGAAAACTTGTGAACATCATGATTAGTGATTTAATTTTTTAGTTTTTTTTTTGGTCTACGTGCTCTCCTTGCCTTTTGCATCGTGGGTATTTTGAGGCTCCAAATTTTCACTACTTCCAGGGTTTATAAATCATGTGCTTTGTTTATACCTCTACTTGTTCCCTAAGCTCAATAAATCTAAAATCAAAGATTACATTCTTATGCATAGTGAAGCTCTAAATAAAGATTTGTTAAGGATTTATAATACATTATTATTTTGGAATTGATCCATAAAAGCTAATACCATACTTAAATTTGAAGTCTACTTTTTGGCCCTCTTTCCTTTTGCTTTGTAATTTAAAGCATAACTTTGTAGCTATGAAGCAAACCTAGCATACTATAGATTGTACCCTTAGCTTTATTCATTATCCATATAGATTGTACCCTTAGCTCTATTCATTATCCATATTACATTGTGGGGATTAAAATTCTAAAGGGATTTACGAAAAAAATGATTTTTTCTCCTGATCTTTTGATTCCTGCCTACTTATCATTGTAGAACTCTAAAGTTACCTTCCAACTAAGAAAGAATTAAAAAATAAATTTTGAATAACACCCTTAGATTAGTTGAATCGTATAGCTTCAAAGACTCATAGCAATATAACATGACAACAAATTGCACTTAAACATTCAATCCCCACCACCTTTGTATTACTTCTCTTAGAATTTTGGACTTTCCGAGAAAGCTCATAATTGCTTCTAGATATAATTTTTTTTTCCATCCTATAAGCTCAAATATATCACAAATCACTTGAGTTTCTCCTCATCCTTTCTTTTATTTTGGGTACATTTTTTGGTATGAGAATCTAAAAATGATTCTTCTCTTGGATTTTTGTTTTACTCTTCATGGCATCCCCACAAGGGTCAAGCAATCCAAAGACATGAAGTATGAATTCAAAGGTTATTTTATCACCTCAAAGATTACTTAAACACTCTTAGATAATAGTGATATAAATATGACATGTAGATGTTGAAGAGTTCCTTGAAAAGGTCAATAAGGAGGATGATAGGTCACATTGGGCTATTTGCATTGCACATAGTGGTCATACAAGTTTCACCACTCCTAGTTTCAACATAATATTTAAAGCTAGTGTTAACATGTGCCCAAAATTATGATCCTATAAAGACAAAGATATATGAACCACAAAATGAGCTAATTCTTGATATTATATTAATTAATCACAAATAATTTTGGTTGCGTTACTTACAATAAGTACACCCTAGTAAGAATAAAGTTTATAAATTAATATTTTGACAAGCATAAAATCACTTGTGTCAAAATATTGAATGATAATTGGTTGGAAAAAAGAAGAGAAATAGTCACAATGATGCTCAAGATCCTTCAATAAATTGAGTTAATTAAAGATGCAAATTATTTGATTAAATTATTGTACAAGGTAGCAAAAGATCTATTGGCCAAGGATTTCCATATCTAGATGTGGTATTTCACGCTTACCATTACGAAGGACAAGAATATAATTTATTGGAGAAATTTAGTTAATGATCATTGACGTGATCAAATCTATGAAGTTTGAGAGAGCAAGTATTTCTTTGTGACTTCATATCTTGTATATCATTGGCAAGTAGAGTGATCTTCCCTAGATTGAATAAAGTATGAGTCATGGTCTCAGAGAAAATAAATTATATAAAAATTATTCATAACCGGAGCTAAAAGAAAGCTACAAGAATTATAACAAGGTGAATGGTTCACTTATTTTCTATCTACTTAGGCTTATGGAAAATAATTTCAGTAAGATACTTTCCTTAGAAGCTACAATTATAATTTTTGATGGGAATAATTGATTTTTCGAGTTTCTTCAATCACCTATATAAAATTGGGAGGTTTTAATATCACTACTTACGAGTTACAAAAATATTAAAGAAATGGGATCATCTTATTAGAATTATACAGGCCACTTTGTGAGGTGAATAAGTTTCTTTTAGGAAAGCACAAGACAAATTTTCTTTTTCTTCTATCAATTGGTGCTAAAAAATGTTAGAAATTAATATATATCTTTGTGAGAAAAGAGGTGACTTTAAACGTAGGAGGAATATTGAGGAATTAATTAATCTACTTTTTAAGCACCAAATTTGTGTATAAGATGGTTGGGTTGATTGTAAGGATGAACATAAAGTTAGAAATAAATAGTATTTTAGGTTGAATTCATACCAAATTAATGCATTATGATGATGGAAAGGTGTTGGAACCATCATGTAACCCAAATAAAATTTATTCTCAACCAATCTCCAAATGAATTGGTCATGGTAGATCCCAAAACCGAGGGTACACAATTTTATATTTTCTTACTTCAAGGGTAGGGATATGCCATCAAGAAGGAAAAAAAAAGGTTCATCAACAAATTGTAGATGGTTATTTAGGCCAAGACACAAACAAAAAGGGTGTGAATTTAATAGGAATAATAGATAGTGCAACCCATTCTCTAATTTATATAGTGTTGGGGATTTTGATCCCATTTTATTCACATCACCCCTTGTGACATCTACAATAGATTTTATTTGATCTCTCATCCCTTATCACTCTAGATAAAAAGGAATAATCAATGTAAAATTGATTTGGAGGTTTGAATGATGTTCCTCCTTAATTCCCATAGCTTTTAACACATTTCTTGATTTTCATGTAATTTCAAACAAGAATAACAACACATAGATGGTTATGAGAAGGGGATGATGGGTTTTATCATATAATACAAGTTTTTATCATCTTGAGGCTCATGTATACAATTTGGGTACCAAAAATGATGGATCTAAATATAACAATTTATTTTTCATACCAATTGTTAAACACCTATTCAATTTTTGGGCCCATTGTGTTTCAAATTTATTCTAAGAGATCAATAGTTGTGTTTGAGTTATAGATGAAGTCCACTATATTTTTTTATAGTGTAGGAAGGCTTTGTATAATACTTATTTTTATAATAGATGTCTCCATGGTTGTTTATGATGATTCATGGAAATATGTAATTGTACTTATTTGTTTCTCCTACATCATTGGTTGACACAAATGTTAAGAAGGTTGTCTCTGTGTGTGTGATAAAACCTAATGTATTACAAATGTTTTGTAATAATTACTCCTTTATTCCATATGGGTCATTGTAATTCTCTTTATGGATTATTAAGTATGTCTATTATAAAAACATAATCTCTAGTTTTCATATGACAACTAACATGGTTCTGTTGATGTTGTACTCTCTTTATTGTGCATGACTATTACCTAATGGAGTAGGAACTAATCTATATTGGTTCAATATCAAACACTTATCTTAATAAACCTCCATTATTGTTAGCTATAGGTTTGGATTAGGATTTTATGCATGCTATTAACGGTATCTTAATGTAAACCAAGGAACTATTTTGAGCAAATCAAGATAGTTAAATTTTTAAGGAATCATTTTCAATATGTATGCACCTTGCTAGTGTATGTAAATGATAAAATGAAAACATCTTAAATGATCCTAATGATGTTAATATCTATTGGTGCATGTGCAAGGTGTGTTATCAACTATATAGAGGTCTTATGTAGCTAGTTGATCTTGACCTAGTGACAACTATAGGGGTCATGTGTACATATAGGTATTGTTATTTTTTAGAGTCATGATATATTATAATTGATTTATAGTAATACCTTTTCAAATTTAAGTTGACCCCAAAGTGTAGGATATATTACCCACTCTCAAAGTAGGCCTAAATAACCATCTACAATTTGTTGATGAACCTCCTTTACATTCTTGATGGCATATCCCTACCCTTGAATTAAGAAGTTATAAAATTGTGGACCCATAGTTGTGGGATCTAACATGACCAATTCATTTGGGGATTGGTTGAGAATATATTTTCTTTGAGTTATATGATGGGTCCAACACCTTCCATCATCATAAATACCTTTTGTTGAACACCTAGAATGCTGAGAGGGGGGAGGGGGTGAATCAATATTCTCTAAACCACTTAATCAACTTAAACATTTAAACATCCATATTATGAAATATCATATTCAATTTGTAGTAAGGAAAGAAACCATGAAAGTAATCATCAAAGCACATAACACATGAACACTTGATTTTTACGTGGAAAACCCAAAAAGGGAAAAACCGCGATGAGGATTAGCTCGCAATATATTATAACTGATTATAAGATATTACAAAAAGGCTCATTGCCAGGTGGGCTCACTATTTAGAGGACTCACTATCCACAAAATGAAAGAAGAAATGACTCACTGCCAGGAAAGAGGGTTCAAATTGTAATGCCCCGCCACGCAACCCTAGAGGAAGTTGCAATTCACTACTTAAACGTGCCAATTTTTTTTTTGTTTAAGTATAAATAACATGAAGATAATACATATTGCCAACAACCTCTAAGGCCACGAGACAAAGATTACTAAAAACCCAACAACAAAAAACATTAAAATAAATCGAAACATTAATCACTTAAGGAAATGAAACAACATACATTCCATACAAGATAAATTACAACAAGGATAATAAATACCTCAAGATTCCAATTAACATTTAAACAATAAGATTACAACACTCATTCTCTGAATGAGGCAATTCCAACCAAATGATTACATATTACAAATTCCACCTTGATAACAACTGAGGGGTAGTAAAATACAATAAGAACTGAGAGAACAAGGCATGAGAAGAACTGATTCCCACGAGCTCTCCAACTGGAAATCACGAACGCACGAACATGAAGAATAACCAATGGAAAAAGATGCACGCCACCCGACCACGTGGAACCCAAAGGCCCCACTCCCTCCATGCTAGGAGATAGTAACAAGGATTTCCTAGACAAGACCATCTACCACTAGACACAGGCCAACACAAAAACTGAACTGCAAACAAAAGCATAACTCACATCACTTAGCTACATGGTTACAATGCTTCCAGAGAACAAAAATGAGTACAATCACTGTACAAAATAAACCAACGGTACAACACCATACCAACTGCTGTCATAGGAGGAGTGTCATCGCAAAGGTTGCATGGGATCTCCTGGCTAGTCTTCCTCGGTCTCGGCCCCCCTCTAGGGATATCCTGGAAACCTCAACCGACTCCCGGCCCCACATGCATACCAGAGCGGAATCGATTATCTCTTGTAAAGACGAGATAACGATCTTGCCATTCCAGGCCTTCCCGACTCATCTCAAGTCTCGTACAAGCCCTTGAGCCAATGAGCGAGGCTAAATTATCTTATTTAATGTTCAAAGCTACTCTCTCCTTAGTAAGTTAATTTAATTTTCACTTAATTAACCGACTCTCACATGAGTTATCCTGGAGCCACTTTGGGCCCGGCGCTCGTTTGAAAGCCACTCCCCTATCGACAACACATAAGTCAACCACATGCCAAGGGTAGACAATGCACTAACACTTATCACAAAAAAATCAATACACCTTAACAGGATCACATCCCTACGGATGTACAAAACTTGAAACCAAAACGTGCACTACCCAAAACTAACACAAGGTTGACTACATAACAACAACCCACATAAGGAACTGATACACAACTCGACCTTTAATCGCGAGGTCACACAACCCGTACAAAGAACCAGGTTCCCACTGAAGCTTAACTCACACACAATCCAAGATAGACAATAACAAATCACAAGAGAAACAACATCTCAAGAATGCAATTGGAAGACTTACATGAGCAGCCACTCCAATACAAAATTAACATCACAATCAAGCACACTCATACATTCATAGCCATAACAATATTGCCCATACAATGACAACAAGAAATGACTTAAAATCCACAATCATATAATCACACGATCATCAATGCTTAAGAAGTAATTTTGGCAAACAATCTTTTCTCATAAAACCAGTATAAAAGTACCCAAACACATCAAACACTTAATCTTTTAACTATAGCAATACGTTCTAGACCTTATGATTTTTCATGAACCGCATATGTTCCTTGCAATATAAAACAAACATCATTCCCTATTCATCATTTAAGGCAATAGAATATAAAATCTTTAAAATAACATTCTACCCATTAGAGTAACATCGTAATCAATTACCCTTTTCAAGAACCTCAAAATCCCATCAAGTCAAACAAGTCGCTGAAACACAATAACCATGTTCATCTCAAATAAAGCCTTAACCCCTAACAACATTTAATCCTTTCACTAACCTTAATTGCCAAAGTTCAATAGCCCTAAATCAAAGATCACAACTTGCCTATGCCTTCCAATTCAAGCACAATTATACTAATGAATTTTCATGTATTTCATAAAACTAAAACACCATTCTTTATTCAACTTGATAAGAATAAACATTATTAAAGAGATTTCAAATCCTATTAATTACCTTTAAAATAAACGCTTTGATCTTTCAAACGAAACATAAATTACACCTAAATTGACCAATTTAAACCAATTATATGAATTAACACAACATAGCACGAACTCCTCGGGAGTATTTCAGGTAATTCAATGACCTATCGTTAGGATATTCTAAATCCAAGTCACGCGAGGACACAATGCCTAATTCAATCAATTAATTAACCTTATTGCAAATTCCCAAAATAAATACCATCACATTGGAAGCATTAAAGAATTGAAACTATTCATTTAATTACGTTTTCACACTACATAATGCTCTAATAAACCTTTCTAAATAGAACCCTTTTAAAATGACGTTCATTTTCACATTAAATACAATTAAATAACCATCTCCAATGATTATATTCAAACATATATTAAATGTATATTTTCTTTATTTAATCACTTATTTATCCATTCATTTCTTCGATTTATCCACAAAGGTCAGAGCACTCTCTAAAAAAAATCATACTATTCTAAAAGAACCCACTTTGTTCCCATTTAACACAAAACACCATTTCAAAGACTTATATATATATATATATATATTTAAAAGTAAAATAAATACCTATGCGTTTAAATCCTTCCATTTAATTCCCAAAATCAAACACTTTAATGATGTAGCTTTCTGGTTAAAATTTAAATCAACCGTTCTCCATAAGTTTCACTAACATATTCAAACTCAAGGCATTTTAATAAATAACATTTAAATTAAATCGCTTAATCCATTTGGCAACAAAGGACATTCGATCAGCGAAAATCGATATTTCAAATAAGACGTTAGATTTTCCAAACTCCACTCTTACCTCTAAAAGCATAACGATAATCATCATAATATATTTGAATTTTGACACCCCTTAACGCGTCTATTAAATAGAATACCATTGCGAAATCCATACAATTAAAATATAAAAGCATGTTGACATGATTATTTACAAACAAATATTCAAAGCAAGAATATACCTTCATAAACAAAGATACTCAATCTAGCCAACTATTAATTTAACAATTATAAAAAGAAAAATTCCATTAATTAAAAATATATCAAATAACTTATATATTTCCAATTAATCATTTCAAAAAACCTTTTGATTTAACAAAAAGAATAAAATATATTTTAACTAATACCAAATTTCATTTAAATTAATTATATATTAAATATATTATATTTTATATAATATATAATATTAATTATTATAAATATTATATAAAATATAATATAAAATAATATTCATTAAAACTTTAAATTGAAATAATAAAAAAACAATTTCGAATTAAACATACATAGGGAAGAGGGCCGGAGCCCAGGGCGCACAGCCCTTGCCTCCCGCCGGGCGGCGGTGGCTGTGTGTTTACACACAGCCCACCCCCCCGCGGGTGGCGGTGGCTGTGTGTTCTCACACAGCCGACGCCTCCTGCCGGGCGGTGGCGGCGGCGGCGGGGGTTGACCTCCCCAACCACCCCAAAAATTAAAAAAAAACAATAAAATAATTTCCTGCGTTTTCCCCAAATAAATTAAAAAAAAAACAGAGATATCTGGTTTAACCCAACATTTAAAATTTTCATAAATACAAATATATATATGTATATATATTTGTGGGTATTTCCATATATTGCTATATATGATTGTATTCACAATTATATATACCCAAATCTTGATTTCATACCCAAATTGCAAAAATAATCCCAACCCAATTCAAGAAATAGAACTTATTTCAAAATAAGCAAATGGGTTTACAAAAATCTAGTTTAAACATTGAGTTTTCTTGGATTTTCTTTCCATAACTTGGTTTTAAATTTCATGTTTGGTTTCCATTCCAAATCTATCAACCATTTACCAAATTTAAGAGCTTCTCCATGAATTTCTATTGAATATAACACTATATTTTCAAACATACAAAGTGAGCAAGAAGATGAAGGGAGAAATAATGGAACCTTCTGTTTCCTCCAAAATTGCAAGCTTTAACCATGGAGATTTCAAGCACCCTTTCAACTCCACCATCATAGCCTCCTCCAAGTCTTTCCACCCAAAATTCTCAAAACAAGAATCCATGGAGAGATTGAAAGAAAAACCCTAACTAAAAATATATCCTTTTTCCCAAACTTTCCAAATTCAAATTCAAATTCAACTCCTAATTCAAATTCAAATTCTAATTAAATTCCAATCCAAAATGCAAACTCACTTTCAAATTTCAAACTAAATTAAATTTCAAATTCCTATTCAACTCTTCACAAAAATCTTTCCCCAAAATAGTCAACTATTTCAGAAAATATCTTTTCTACCCCAAAGTCTTTGCATAAGAAAACATTTGAATTATTAATAACTTTAAACCATTTTCTAATTCCAATTTGAATTCAAAATATTTTAGCATTTTATATTCAACAAAAGAATTAAATCTTTTACACTTTTAATTCATAGGGATAATTTAATTAATTCACACAATTAATTCAAATTATCAATAAAATAAATCTAATTCAAAATTAGATTATTTTATTAATTCAATTAAATTAATTAATTAATCACTAATTTTCCAACATCTCAATAAGACAAAACATTCATCATTTATAATTTCCAAAAGCTATTTAATCACTTTTAGCTTGCAACTAAACACATATAATCATCAATTAGACTACGCAAGTCATTTAATAAACTTTAAACTTGAAATTAAATAAACACTCAAGGGGAACTGACCAAGTTAAAACAATTGACCTCGACGACAAACCAACACATGCTATGACTAGGGTGACGACCTGGTTCGGAAAACCTAGCTACTATCTCCCAATTAATTTCCGTTGGTCAATGGACACGCTTAGGCCTGGAAACCAGGTGGAGTCGATGTCATGTACCTGCCAACCTGCAACAAAGAGCATGTCGAACGTGCATATATACATAATATGATCAATCACACCGTGAAGAGGAAATCTCAGAATTATAGGGCGCTCGCATGCGAGTGATGTGATCCCGTCCCCTTCACCCATACAGTATCACTAACTGATAAAGCTAACATTATTAACATAATCAAAGCATAAAGCATCATTAATTCACATGTTAACATGATCGAAGCATAACATAGGAAAACATTGCCTGATTAACAGAGCACAAAAAGGAGGGGTGTACCAAAAATTCTTGTCCAAAACTTCTCCAAACTACTCTCTCCCTTTGACATCAAGGGCAAAGGGTGCATACATATTTTCTATTCTTTGCTCCCCCTTTGAAATCACTCACATATACTTGCAATTCTTTTTCCTTCCCCATCTTTCATATATACATGATTTTACCTGACTTACTCACATACTCCCCCTAATTGATATATACATATATGCATGAGAGTATAAAACTTCTTCAAAAGTCCAACCAACTCCACCTAACAATGCTATCCATCAAAATTGATCAAAATTTGTACTGGTATACTTGTCCATTATCTTCTTCATATATACAATGAAATCTAAAATGCCTAAATAGAAAGAAATATACACAATTTGACACTTGCAATTTTGCAAGGTGTGCATCCCAATCCTTTTTTCCTTCTTCCCATTCTGTTTTGGCCAAGCCAAGTATGCAACTCTAAGTCTCAAACTCCATGAGAAGTTCCTCTCCATCATCTAGAGTACTTGGTGCCGGATTCAACTTCATTGCCTTCTCCGCATTATTTAGAGAGATGGACATAGGTGTGAACTTTGCATTCACCAAGTCTATGAGCTGTCCAAACTACACTATAAAATTTTCTTTTTGTTCTTGCAATTGGAAGAACTGTTCATGTAGATTCTCAATATCCAATCTTTTACTCCCATCTGCATTATTAGTTGGGTCATAGGCACTTAATGCCTTGTCAATAAGGGACTCAATAGATTCCATCTCATCCTTAATATTCTTAGTGGAACTGGGCCACTTCAAGCAAAATTAAAATAAAACCTTAGCTTCATTAACACAACTTTGTACATCCTTAAGGCTGCTTTGTAATTTTCCATATGCAGTGGCACTTTTATCTATTATGTCTGCCAAAAATTTTTCATTCACTTTCCTACTCACTTCCTTTTCCAATTTCTCCTCAAGACAACTAGAATATTCTTTGAAGGAATCAAGCAATAATTTTAGATTTTGCACACCAGATAGAGAATTGTCTATACTTACATTGCAAACACTCTCCTGCAACACCTTTACTACCTCATCTATCAACTCTGCACTCTTCTGATGTGTTTGTAGGATCTCCTTTCTGATGAAGGCGTGGAATGCATCACTGAGCTGTAACTTGTGCAGGGGGGGGCATCTTGTCCATATTCACTTGTCCATGCTGCATTAGAATTTGTAATAATTGGGCAGAAACAAGTTGGAATTGTAGTTGCATGCTTAGAAGACTCTTCGAGGAATCCTTGGAGATTTTAGAGGATTCACCAACTATCCTCACATTTTCTACAACATATTTCTTTCCCAAAGCCTTTTCCTTGTCACCAATGTCAATCTTTTTCTTTTTCTTCATTCTCCTTAGCATTGCCAGATTCTTTCTCATCCTTCTTCTCATCATCAATTGGTTTGCATTGTTATTCGGAGTTGGCATATTTTTTGTATTTTGTGCCTCATTGATCTTTGGGTTGTCTTGTACAACCTCTTCTTCAAAATTCTTCTCTATTTTTGGAGGAGGGGAGATATGACTTGTTTGAGTATCCTCCTTTTGCAACTCTTCAATATTTTCTTCTCCAACCATGTTTTCTCCTACTGGAGGAGGGTTACTGGTAACATTTTCTTCTTCTGCAGTCACATTCTCCTTCTTTACTTCATGCTCATGTTCCTGAGCATCTTTATATTGTGCAACTTCTAATACATTAACTTCTAGGATAGGGACATCATCATGTTGCATTTATTATTCACTATCCAGGGACATACCTAACTTCTTTGCCAACTTGACAACTTTCTCAATAGTTTCATTTCTCAGCCTCTTATCATCTTTGTCTCAACTAATCAATGTAGTGACCCTTTGTTTGGTCCTAAACTCTTTATTATACAATTGAGCTAATGTAGCTTTGTCCTCATTAGAAAATGAATAACTAACTTTCTCTAAGAAAAAGTCCTTAACTTTGCTTTGTCATTTATTGCCTCTTCTCTTCTAGCATATAATACAATTTTTAATTCTTTTGGTAACTGGCTCTCAATATCTTTCAAACTAACATCAAATGTAGCAATATACCTTACTAAGGCTTCTTCAATGGTTGACTTTTCCTCATCATCAATAGTGGGATATAATGCCACTGTCTCCTCAAGATTTCCATACTTAGCTATGTTACTTACCAAAGTTTCCAGTTTCATTGGACTATGCTTCTGAGCAGGAGGGGTCTTATCCTTTTTCTTCTTTTCTAGTTTCACTTTCTTTCTGGACTCTACTTTCTTCTTCCTCATCTAAATTATGTAGCCTTCCTTTTCTTTTTTCCATATTAGCTTCGCTATCCGTATCCACAATGCCAATTTTAGTTTTCTTTCCACTAGTTTCTACTTTTGATACTCTAGATTTTATTTTCTAGATCAATGGTTTTGTTTCTTCTTCTTCCTCTTCATCTTCAAAACTCACATTTATATCTTGTCACCTTTTCCTTTACTCTTCTCTTCATACTCTTCACAGGGCCTATTTGTTGCTTTGTCAAAGCAACCTTTTCTTTTGTAGGCGCACTTTGCTATTTTACAAGAGCACTGGTTGGCTCCTTTCTCTTTATTCTACTAACAAAGGGCATAGTATTGGAGGACTTGGGGGCAACTAGAGAGGGGTTAGATGTTCTACTAGATCTTGTAATGCTAGATGCACCTCCCAAAGAGCCACATGAGCCTTTGGCTTTCTCCACTTGGTCCTTTGATATACCCATCACCTACCCAACATGCGCAGTCATCTTTTCAATAGTTTTCTTTATTTTTTTTTGCCTTTGCTTTATGTGCACTTCAATGGAATTTTCTTGATATGTGCCAAATATTTCCTTAGAGGTGTCTCTATGCTTGCTTAGCATAAAATCTATTGAACCAGTGATTTCTTCCTCTATTATTTCATATCCCATCTTTGGAATCCAAACAGTTCTAGGCTCAACAATCTCTATTATGCAATAATCCTTATTTTCCATCAAAGTGATATCATTTTTGTATTTCTCTATCATGCTCCAGAGAATCCTTTCTTTGGATTGCATTTTCTTTTGAAAGGTTTTAAATAAAACCCATAATGCACTCTCCTATGCATTTACATCACCCAACCTCATTAGGTGGTATTTGATTTGAAATGCCATTGGTCTACCCTTCAACCACACTATGTTCCTTGTTATGGGAATCTCATTAAGAAAGTAAAATAATGAATAAATGATCAAAGTAACAAACTTGAAGGGGTACTTGGAGTCCTTAGTCTTTTGCAAGTTCTCTAGAAATTGTGCTATGAGCAATTCACACAAATCATAATCTGCTCCATTCTTAACCATCTCATATACTATATTAATGGTTATTGCAAAGACCGAATTTTCTTTGTTAGTGAAAAATATTTTGTAACCAATCATCGGGTAAACCCACAAAAGTGGTTTACAATTCCAATGAGGAAGGAAAAGTTGCAAAAAATGACCCCATGCAAAGATTTTTGGTTTTTGGGGGTTCAAACGAACTTTTGGTTTGAGCGAACCCAAATGGGGTTTGGTAGAACCCCCCTTCGAGCAAACTCATTTAATGATGGGGCCCACCATTCTCGGCAAAAAGCCAAAAGTGAAGGCTTGTGGAAAAGCGAACCATGGTTTGATGAACCCCTGGGGGTTTGAGTTTAGCTCAGGTTGAGGATAAAAATGGAGGAGACCTCACAAACCCAACTGGATGATGGTAGTCCTCGAAACAATCTATCCAAGGAATATAATTTTATTATGTTTTGGTTTTATTATGTATATCTTTTTTTAGTTTTATTAAACATAGGTTTTTCCATCGAAAATCAAGTTCTCTGTTTTGCACATGTGGAAAAATAACAGATTATCAATTTTTTTTTAAAAAAAATATGAGTGCAACAGATATTGAAGTCCATGATCCAACAAAAAAAAAAGAATTTTGATACATACAAAAAAAGTTACGCATTATACTGTCCACCTACGTATGAATTTTAATTGGTTTGACTTCAAAACTTGATTAAGGAAAAAATATTCAATAAAACACTATGAAACCAATTGGAAGCACTAGATATCATAGTTACAAATCTAAATTAAAAAAAAATGGAATTTTATCCTTCATGGAAAAAAAGTTATGCGTTATACAGTGAGCATCACTCCTTAAAAATGTTGTTTATTGAAAAAAAATAGTTTTCAAAGGAGTTGGAAAAAGAAGTGTAATCTAATTCCAAATTTTTTTAAAAATATATATTTAGAATCTATAGACAAAATGCCACAAATCACTAGTTTGTATCATCTTCAAATTCCTCACGGTTTAGTCGATATAGGTGTCTGAAAGTGAATATTTAGTTAGAAAAAAATTATTTTAGTGTCCAGTTTGGCCAAAAATTGTAAACCAATATTGTGGGATCACCCCATCATATAAGCATACTTAATTATCGGGTTCTCAATGTCCTTTATTGTCAGAGCTTTCTTGTTAAACTTTTCACTAGTCAGCTTCATCACCACTTCATTCTTCACTGACTTGAGTGCTGGAATTGGTTCGATTGAGAATAACCTAATAAAAACCCTAATATCCTGCTTAGTGATCATGCATAGTATATCCAACCAGATAAATCTATCATGAATTCTTCTCAAGGTATATCTTACCCACTCATCCACATAGCAAAAATTATGGAAATAGTTCCAGACGTCGAGCTTTTTCTCCATCAAGCTCTCAAACTCGAGTTTTAATGAAAAATCATCTCCGGTGAGTTCATTAACCCACACATCACCTATCTTAGAGTTATTGTACTCTTCCAACTTTGCATGAATATATATTCTTACATCCTCTGTATGTAGCACATTGAAAGGGATATTTGAGAACACATCATCTAGGGTCATCTCCATTGATTTATCAAGGTATTTTTTGAAATTTGGATGGGTTCAAGGTCCACAACCTCAAAAACATGTGGGGTATTCATGATCTTGCAAAATTTGAAAGAACTTACAAAAATTAGGGCAAATAGAAAATGTGAATGCATTTCGATCGCTTTTGGTTAAGGTTTCATGCACAAGAATTCTGAATCTCTTTACTTCACTCCTTCACTACTCTTCTCTCCTTGAATGCTCATTTGAAAATGACTTAGATCAAATATGAAACCACTTATAAAATATTTTGGAGTGACCTAATTCACATTGAATGTTTGATTTGATAAAGATGAAAAACCCTAATTGTAATCCATAGTCAACTTCAATTGCTCCATCAACTTCTGCATCTTGATATTTTCCACTTGTGTTTTCACTAATAGGTCAAGCATATCAACTTACACTTCATATTGACATGCTAAAGGAATCAACACCATATGTTTGGTAGGGGCTTAAATTTTTTCTATTAAATCTCCCACTAAGCCAAAGTTCTTTACTTTGTTTTCAGAGAAAACATCTGCACCAGAGGCTGACATAGACTCAACCTAAATCTCATTCTCCTCTTTCTTCTTACAAATCTTGTTCATCTCTTTCTTCACTTCTACTAGATCAAAAATTTCAATTGGATCATTCTTCTTTACCAAATTACCCTTCTTTACATTCTTGCTTCTGCAAAACTTGGAAATGTGTTTAGATCTAGTACAATTGTAACATATGACATTCTTTTGAACAAGCTTACTTCTACTCATTCTGGATCTACACTGATTAGATTTATACCCAAATCCATTGCATTTATAATAATAGCCATTGAGATATTGAAACATCCTACCCTTGTTATAGCCATTCGACATCTGATTTTTGCATTCACTAGCCTTATGAAAAAATATTTTGCATGTAAAACACTGACCAGGAAAAGATTGAACATTCTATTCATTCTGCTTCTACATTATATAGCCTTATGTCCAAATTTATTGCAAGAATAATAGTAACAATTAAAAGATGGGTACCTTCGTGTATTTGGTTGTCTAATGGGTGGTCTCTTGATGCCTTTCCTTTGATTTTGGGCCTGCTTGCCATTGTCTTTCTTGTCATTCTTCTTATTATCCTTGTTTGGAGTTTGATTTGTCTTTGAACTTTCACCTTTCTCAAACCCTAAACCTTCTTTATCCTTAGATCCTTTCTTATTTGCAATCATCTAATCAAGTATTGTAGTAGTCTTTTTGAATTTTTCTTCTTGAGTCTTTTATTTTTCTAGATCCGATCTCAGATTCACAACCTCTTGTTCTAGCTTTGAACATTCTTTAGATTTGTATTTTAATTTAGCATTCAGGCATTCTTCAACTCTTTTACTTTCTTTAATCTACAATTTCAGGCTAAGAATGACCTCATTTGATTTTTTGACCTCTTTTATTCTATCTATAGCTTTCTTGAGCTTTACTCTCAATATCTTAATGCATTCATCTAAATCACTCAGATCCTTTTTCAAATATCTATTCTTAGATTTTTCTTTATCCAAATCATCTAAGGTTGATTTGAGTTCTCAATCCATGTCCATTATGCAATCTTCTTCAAAAAACCATTTAGACGTGAATTCTTCTAAAGGAATACGATACTTCCTTGTAGCCATGTGTTCAACTCCAAGATCTACCTCACCAATCAATCCAAATGAAGGAACCAAGCTCTTATACCAATTTTTGAACACCTAAAATACTGAGAGGGGGGGTGAATTAGTATTCCTTGAAACCACTTAATCCACTTAAACATTTAAACATTCATACAAAACATCATATTTAATTTGCAGTAGGGAAAGAAACCATGAAAGCAAGCATCAAAGTACATAACACATGAACATCATATTTTTACATGGAAAACCCCAAAAGGGAAAAACCATGGTGAGGATTAGCTCACAATATATTATAATTGGTTATATGATATTACAAAAAGGCTCACTATCGGGTAGACTCACTATCTAAAGGACTCACTGTCCACAAATTGAAAGAAAAAAGAAATGGCTCATTGCCAAGAAAGAGGGTTTGGCTCACTGCCAAGATTTGAACTACTACAAATGCATCTATAGTATGTAGAAAATACAGTTCTACTGAAACTCAAAACACTTAATTTACACACTTCATGCTACTCTATTCTTACACTCTGCTCTGCTCTACATTCACATCACACTTGCACACTGAAATTCTAAATCTGCATTCACAATATAATAGTCACACCATACTACACAACACCGAAAATGATCTTCCATTTATACTCATTACATTCAAAAACACCTACATCATCAATTAGGTCGGCCTAATTAGATGTACCATGCATAACATATCTTGCCAGCTCAAAAAATTCATGCCACAACAAAAATATTATAACACATCAAAATAGGTTAGAGGGGACCTATCATAACTCCCATAAGATGATTAACACTCCCTTTACCTTTGTACAACTCCAACTTATTAGGTTGGCACTACTGGTGAAGAGACACCAAATTTCACCAACAAATCATCCAAAAACTGACACACAAACCTCCAAAATTCCCTCCACTTGGATCATAGATGTGATTGAAACCTATAAAAACTTCCACAAATCCACATAAGAAAATATTATTCTATAGTGGAGTGCGTACCAACCAAAACATGTACTTTGTACTGATTATACTATCATTGGAAAACCTGATATTCTGTCAACTATAAATTTTGCACTAGAGGACATCAAGACATGAAAATTTGGATTTAAGGTCCTCAAACACACACCAAAATCACCTTAGAATTGTAGACCAAAATTATTCAAGCTAGACCAATGCAGACCAAAAAATGATTGCTCAGTACATTAAAAACTATGTTATGGACTTAGCCAAATATTCAACACTTCTATTCTGTACCAGAGCAAAACAATTGCATCTTTATGTTGGATTACCATCACCATTCTCACTCATGCTTCAAAAACCAATTTTGCATCAATCTTCACATTGAACCACAATGTTGACATCAATGACAACACTATATATGCTCATGCTCATGCTGCCAACAACCATATCAATGACAAAATCTTCAAACTTCCAACACCTTTTGGTACCCTGCCATAATCAAATGCATTAATTTGACATAAATTCAACCTAAAATATTATTTATTTATAACTTTGTGTTCATCCTTACAATCAACCCAACCATCTTATACACAAATTTGGTGCTTAAAAAGTAGATTAATTAATTCCTCAATATTCCTCCTAATGTGACATGTGTCCTTATTAAAAAATACACACTATAGGATTGAGTTCCAATAGGGTTTGAATAAGGAAACATGTTACATTTTGGGACAACGAGAATTTAGTTGAAGCAAACCAAATTAAGGATAAAAAAGATATTGGGACTAACTTACAAAAATAGGAGTCACAACTACACACACAACACTATATTTATAATGCAAGATAACATAAGATAATCCACAATATACATAAGGATAACAAAATGCAATAAATTACATGGAAGCATACTAAATTTTAAGGATGGATGCAAACAGATATCAAGAATAAAAGTGTAGGTTTGAATTTACAAAGAGGATCCATGGAACATGGCCATTGAAAAATTATTCTAACTAATTACCTTTGTCAAATAAATCCTACTAAAGGAGTTTATCTCCTTCAATCCATAATTGTTTCCACCAATTAGCTGTAATAAATGACATATTTTATGTGCATGCATCAAAATACAAACACCACACCCAAGATGTGAAGATCTACTTCATGATTAACAAAATTATTGTATAATAGATTAAAAAATTAGGTGTTGGACCTATTCTATGATGCATTACTCATGCATACAATCATAAGGGTTGAAACTTTAAAATCTAGGTCAAGCAAAATCTAGTTCTTTTTAACCCTTCTATATTTTTTGACCTTATTATGTGAACTAAGGAAAAAATAAAATATCTCAGACTCACTTGACAAAGAAAAACATGCTTCATTACGTTTCTGACCCACAAAAATAATATCTTCCTAGAAATAAAATAAAAACATTTTAAGTTCTTGCACATTATAGAGTTGAGTAGTGCGTTGATCTTCCTTTTGGCTTATGTATTATTGTTCATCATCATCATCAATGTCATGCTGAGCCCAAATAAAAGATTCAAATTTAGGCATACTTATGAAGGATGGGATATGATACTCTAGTTTCTTTACGACAAGGAAGAGTCAACATGGAGTGATTGCCCTCAATTACCTCAAGACTAACCGAAATGAAATAGGTTGAAAAGGAAGGGCAATCTAGACTCTTCTTTTTATTTTTTTCTAGTGGAATATTTTAGGAAATGGGTGAACAGATTGTAGAGGTCGCAGAATGTAAACTTACTAGCTCTTAGCTAGAGGACATCATCATGTGACACTAATGGCACCATGACATGTTGTTGTCTCAAAGACACTGAAATCTCGTACAAATAGAGAAAAGAGTTTATAGAATGAAACTCACAGGGTGTGCTAACGACTCAAGAGCCTCAATTTGATAGTTTCATAGTTTAAAATAAAATAAAAAAATACATGAAATGAATTGAAACAACAAGAATAATACTTTAACTTAACAAATAAATTATCTAATATTAAAATGAAAAGAGAAATACAGAAGAATACTAACTCACATAAAGTCTAGTTCTCCCACAAGCTCTTCACGAATAGGTTGTACCTACCTACACACAAAGTGACAAAATTGTCGTGGTTGTGTTTTGGAGCTTGTTGAAGTCAAACCCCCATTTTGGTGTTTCCACCACCATAGAAAATCGATAGACCACAAGATATAGAAATGATAAAGAAATGAAAATAGACACAAAATGTAGAGTGCAAAGACAATATAAATGCTACTCTACAAACAAGACAATGTAAATAAGTAAATATATATTACTCTCCTTTTTATGTGCTTGGAGAAACTGAGAGAGGAAGGAACAAAGAAAGACAATCATGTTGATAATATAAAGCTTGAAAATATGCAATAGAAAATGGTGTAGAGGCAGAATGATGGTGTAGAGTGTAGAGCAAGAGTTGATAGAAGTGATAAAGAATAGAATAGAGAGTGAATAGAGATGAATTCAATTGTAAGAATGAAGTTCAAAAGTGCTTTTGGGAGGTAAGAGGATATTTTTAGGTGGTCAAGATTGGAAGGGGGCATTAAAATTCATAGGAGGGTAGAGAATGTATTGCCTCCAACATCTACTTACTCGAGAATCTGTTAGGGACATCTTCATGGCATGAAAGAATCCTAGAAAAAAATTTCTCCATTGACAGAAAATGCCAAAGGCATGTGTGGAAAGTAAGGAAATGGTGGAATATTTTTGAATTTTCAAGTTTTTAAGGCTAAAGTGAGGTAATATTATAGGAAATCACACTACATGTAATTTTATGCCATAACATTTTCCCCCACTTTAGCGAGCATTTGTGTCTAAGCATATGCAAACTAAAATAGAAAGAGATTGAAGAGTTCATATATTGAAAATGTAGAGGAAGTAGTCCTTCGATCTGGTATACCTGACATAGAATGAGCTTCACCAAAATGCAAATAGGACATGGGTCTTTGATCCTACAAAGCCTACTACGATCTCACCAAAACCATGTGAGTTGCAAACAAACATGTTAGGAAAAAAAGAAAAAAGAGCATTAGACCATAAATTTGCTAGAAATAATAAGACACTTTGATAAAAAAAGACACTGCTAATAGGTATGGCTAGCTTGGCTTGAGACCATACGACAATCATGAAGGCCTGTGATTGCTATAAACTGTGTTGTAAGATAGTCACATAAAAGACAAGTCTAGTTGGGTTTCCCCCAAGCTAGACATCAAGATATAAGACATCAAGACATCAACACACAAGACATCAAATATCAAACACAAGACACCAAGGAATCCTTTTGAAAATAAGGGGCTTTCATAAAGGGCTTCTTTCATCAAGGATTCTATAAGAAGTTTCCCTCAAGGGATTCATTCAAAAGAACATGCCTTGTGAATTTTTTTTTGTTGTAAAGGGCTTATTTCAACAAGGATTCCTTTTCATGAGACATCAAAGGAATCAAGGACTCCTTTTGAAAGAATGCTCCTTTTGGAAGACACAATTTTTTTGAAAATTGACTCTATCATCAATGAATCCTTTTGAAAGAGATTTTATCTAGGAACCTTTTTGAAAGAATACTCCTTTTTAGAAGGAAAACTTTCAAATTCTTTTGTCGAGGGATCCTTTTGAAAGAAGTTTTGTCAAGGAGTCCTTTTTGAAAGAATACTTTGTTTTGGAAAATGAGGTTTTCAACAAGGGATTATTTTGTCAAGGATTCCATTCTAAATAATTTTTCACCAAAGAATCCTTTTGAAATAATTCTCCTTATTGAAAATTAACCAGATGTGTTAGCCCCCCTTAAGATTATGTGTTCTATACAAAGGAGCACATGTCATTCTAAGGAGAAAATAAATACAAGAGAAATCGTGGCACAAAAAACATAGAAATATGTATGCATGGGATGTTATTATGTGACAGACAACACATAGAAACCAAAACATCACAAAAGAGGCAAGCAAAGATGAAGAAATCAAGAGACAGGGGGATATGATAATTTGGTGTCAAAATTGCTCATAGATATAAATAGATAAGTGTAATATAGTATTTATGAACAATCATCAATCACCAAATTTATCAGAATGTGAAGAATAACACATGAAGACAAAGTAAAACAAAAATTAGGTCAACATGCAAGAAGGCCTAAACACCCCCAACGCTTTGCATCATCCTCGATATTGAAAAGCAAGAGTACAACACATAGAAGAATGATGAGACAGATATAAGAAGTTCACAATAGATTTTCTCTCTTGTATCCAAGCACCTACAAGGGTAGCAAGGGTCCTCTAGGTGTCAGGAAAAAACATTAAAATACAAGCACTGGGGAACACAAGCAAACAAACAAAACTATGCTATCGATGTAGAAGGAGGCACCACCCTAGTTCTCATCAACCAAAAGATTATCCTTGTAACATGTCAATTGTTCAATGAAAGTAAATTCACTAAGTTTAACTTTCAAGTAAATAACTATGTTCAAACTCATAGCAATAATTTTTTTCTACTCTTTCAAAGACAAAATGCACATTTGAATATCACATATACCAAACTTTCCATTTGCATTATACTTTGAAAATTACAATATTTTCAATATATTAAAAATATTAAGATAACATTTCTTGCATTACAACTTCCATAGAAATGGATAAAAGACAACATACATAGCTTCACAAGCTTTATAAGAAATAGTAACAAATGGTGTAGGAAATCCCCCTGCAAATCTCGACCACCAACTGATGAGGAGAAGCATCACTCAAGCGTTTTCCCACCAACCACAAACTCAAATGCGGTCCCCTGCACATCCACCACATATGGAAATATGGACCTACCCTTCGACAGAGAGATTGGTTGGTAAAACCCCATAAAAAATAGCCTTACTGACCCTAGTGTTGTACCCTACATTCCAAAACCTAATCATACAATAGCTACACCTACAAGTATGAGAATCTCGAAATACTGGACACAATGAACCTTGATAGTGTAAACAATGGCTACTTACACTACTTTGGCCAAAGTTTCATATAAAACGTCATCTCTTCACCCACTATCTAGCTCGATTTGGATAATGACCATTCATGTACTATGCATAGGAGATTTCCTTCTTAAGGTAATCTTTAACCCCAGGAACAACCTGTCTTTATAACATTCCTATGTGGTAAATGTAACACATAAGCTACTTTCATTCTAGAACAACCTAGTTCTAAGGTAACCATTGAACTTATTTATAGTTCAACATACATAATAACTTAATTTGAATATAAAAAAAAGCTAGATTAGCTTTGTCTTTCCCTAGTATATAAACTAAGAATATAGTCACTCATCATTATGGAGTATGTACACACACTCATAAAAGTACATAAGAAGCAAAACATAAAATGATTTAATAACATACTCTTTCCTAACTAGAATACAAATGCTCTTTCCACACAATACATCAACTTTCAACCTTCCAAAAACATATAATATGTAAAAGGGAAGAAAAACATGCCTGATAACGCTCTATTCCAAAAGTATAAACTAACTTGCAAGCTTAATCCTCTCCAAGACTCCTCTGTAAATCACCCAATCCAAACAACAAAATACTCACAAAATCTCACTAAAATATCCTTTCAAATGACTCAGCTCTATCAAGAATATCTCAGACTAAAAAAAATAGAATGAAGTTGGATAGTGTGTCCAAATGAAGTGATTTGCACCCCTATTTATACAAAATTATGAGACTTCTCAGCCTATTACTAAGCTAAGTTTAATGACACATCTCAACAAGGTTCGACTCAACATTTTATTTAACTAGTGGTAGAATTCTAAGCCAATACTCATTAGATATTAATAGCAAATTGACTAAATCAGAGACAACAAGATTTCATTTGAGAAATGCAAGGTGAAAGTTAAATAGGTCGACTTCTATTTTTCCAGCAAAACCATGACTTTTTCTACCTTTTACTTGGTCTATCTCTACTGGAGAATGAAAAGTAATTCTAGACCTCTAATTCATAAATCAAATTCATATTTGGTGCCACCTCTTTCTTCTATCATGCGTTTTGGTGTTGCAAATTCATTTACTAAGTCAACAACTTAAATCCATTCAAACATCTCTTTAAAACTGTTGATTGAGTCTTAATACATAGTGCGTTATAACAATAGGTTGGTCAACTCATTACTTAAGTATTTAGCACTGCTCATAGCATGCAATACTTGTAGCAATGGCATTTATTCATAGTGTACTTTATATTGCTTACACTTTATTCACATTATAAACTATGCTTGGTTTGAAACTCACACTTTGTATTTAAACATTATACTTAACAATATAGATTTATATATATGTATATATACATAATATATATATCTATTAACTTTCACAATTAATAATGATATATATATATTAACTTTCACAATTAATAATGATATATATATATTTTGAATGCATATATCTAGTTTATCTTTTCACAAATAAAGCCATATGTATATACATACACATTTCGATATGATCAATATGTGTGTATATATGTATACATGCATATATTTGTATATACATTTTATTATACAAACAATAGTTTATATTTGCAAACTCATCGATAATTTACATATATACATATGTACAATATATATATATATATATATGCATGTTGTATTATCCACTCAATATTCTCATGCCCATGAGCAATCCGTCCATGAGCATGCATAGGTACGTCTACCTACACATACTCATGTACATATTAACTCACGTGTATGGGTTTATTGTTGACATGTACATGTATACATATATATACATATTATGTATATATATCTCATCGATTGTATGACAAACATATAAGAAAGAACTCACATATACAAAGGAACTCAACAATATCACAACCAAGAACATTCTCACAGAATCACAATTCGAGCACAATGATCACTAAGGAATGACTTACTATTTTCCCAAACTATGACTCAGTTGGACCAGACTATATGTGTGTGTGTGTGCAAAGCTTAGTTGGGCTTCGTCTAAGGGTTAACCCACCAATCACTTCTCTTGAGTGATACTTCCCCTCCTTCCAGAGCCTTGATCCTTGTATCTGCATCCAAATTAGAACATTGAAATGATAGTTAGCTATTCATAAAATGATCATTTGCATATATATTCTTTTCATAAGAAAAATATCAAATAAGATCATTGTTCATAACATTTAATCATAATCAGTTGGTAACGATGGTGATGATGACAAAGGCTACCCATGCAAATGGAAAACCTAGCTAGATGATTCATGCAACTGGCAAGGGTGTTGACGGTGGAGGTCTCCTATGCAGTGGTGGTTCTCTGTCGATGCTGTAGGTAGAGTCTGCAAAGGAGAAGGCAAATAGCGATGGTATCTCGATTGTCCATGTTTTGGGTGTCGACGACGCTATTGGCCATGGCGGCCATTCTCAGCAGTTCGCTGCAAAGGGCTTTGGTGCTGGCGTTGACAGTGTTGCCCTCACGGGGTCTAGTAGGGAGAGGAATAAGGGCTTTGGCCCTGAGGAAAAAGTTAAAGGGTCAAAAGAAGATTTCAGGCATGGAAGGATGTCGTTTGGTGGGTTTATCTTGATGAAAAATGGCATTTCAGTGAAGCTGAAGGATGAGACAGTAGAAGAAATAAATGATAATGTTGCTGAGATTTTTGCTTGTGGGGTGATTTATTGGTTTAGGGGTTTTTGGCTAAGCCTCCCTTAGCTACATTCCTTGATCACCAATGAGTGGGAGCCTTTGATTTCTGGTAAAGTTCATATTTTCCCCATGGCCAAAGGGTTTTTTGTTGCTAAGTTTGACAATGCTTAGGACATAAATATAGTTTTGTGCGATAATTTTTTTAGTTGGGAGGACAAATATTTGCTGATGATTAAACCATGGCATTCAAATTTCAACCCTGCTTCTGAAACTTTTAATAAAATCCCGATTTGGGTTCGGTTACCTAATCTTCCCCTCCACCTTTGGAGTGATTCTCTCATGGAGGATGTAGGTGAAGCCCTTGGTGATTTTTTGTTGGTGGATAATGAATCTTCTGACATTTTTCATTCCACCTTTTCCCGCATATTGGTTGAAATTGATGTTTCAAAAGGATTGCCTATTGAGGTTTTACTTAAATCTTCTAAGGGTTCTTGGGTCCAATATCTGGATTATGAAGGGATTCCCTTCCGGTGTAGAAGATTTTTTAAAATAGGACATGCTGCCACACAATGTGGATTTGAGAAAAAAGAAAAGAAGGCTACTTGGTGGATAGGTGCTTCTCAACAACATTATATGGTTGAGAAGAGATCCGAACAACATAGGAGCTTTTCTAAGGTGGTTGCTTCTGAATCACAGGGTCTTGGGGCATCCCCTTCAGATGACTCAAATGGTGGGGCCGCTTTGGCTACCCCTAATGAGATTGTGACTAGGTCTCAGGCTGCCATTTTTGGTGATAGCACTATGACTTCCATATCTGGCGGCTTTTCAGATAAGGCTTTGTTTGCACAAAGGAATAATGCTGAAATCTCTAAGACCATGGCTGCAGATATTCACCTTCAGGAAAATAGTGAGCTGGCCTAGCATGATAAGGCATCGCAAGTGGAAGAAGGTTGGATCACTGTTAAGGGAAAGAAAGAAAAACTCTCTAGGATTTCTTTGACATGACTCTCCGTTCCCACAAGAGTAGTTCTAAATGTAAATCTTGAAGGGTCTTGTTTGGGAGCTATTTTTTTGGCTGGCTATAGGCTGTCTTTTCTGCAACCTTGTTTTTTGGTTGTAAAGGGTTTCGGGTCCCTTCAAAACCTGTTTTTACCTATATCAAAAACATTTTATCATAATCATTAAATCAATTGAGCTTATTTTCTTCACTTTTCAAATAATGCATGTAACCAAAGTGCAAACACACATGTTCCTCAATCAGAAATACAAACAAATTCATTTATTAAATATTTTAACCTATTATAGTAATAGTTAACAGGTAAACACACAACGAGGTGTAACATATCTCCCCTTGTGAATCATCATCCTCGATGATTTTATGTAGCTATGAAAATATAAAAATAGAACAAACACATATGTAAGACATGTGGAACTTCTGCTCTATTTTATCATAGTCTTCCCAAGTGGCAGAATCTTCTGCATATTGGTCCCACAGGACTTTGCATTGCAAAACCTCCCTGTTTCGCAAGCGAAGCTTATGTGTTGTGAGCACCTTGAGAGGCTCGATTGTTACCACTATGGGGTCTTATACCTATAAATCATTTCAATCAATTACATGATTATCACTTGGTATATACTTCTTTGGCTATAAGACATGAAAAATGTTATGCATTTGAGGAAGAGCTGGTGGCAATGCTATTTGGTGAGCAACATGATTTACTTCCTTGAGAACCTTAAATGGACCTACATAGCGTGGAGCTAGTTTGGATGAATTCCCAAACTTAATAGAACTCTTTTGAGGCTTGACTCTTAACAACCTTATCACCTACTACAAAGTTTTTGGGTACCCACTTAGCATCTGCATAGCTCTTTTTCCTATCATTGGCCTCAACTAGCCTTTGCTTAATAACCTTGACTTTCTCCTCCATTTCAAAGAAAATTTTTGGACCAAGACTTACCCTATTGTCAAGCTTATCCTAGCTTATAGGGGTTTGACAGTTCCAATATATAATGCTTCAAAAGGAGCCATCTTAATTGCTTAATGATAGGAACTGTTGTATGCAAATTCCACTAAAGGTAAGTAATCTTTCCACTTGTATTTTTGATCCATATAATACATTCATAGTGGGTCCTCCATTACTTGGTTTACTCTTTCCGTTTGTCCATCCATTTTTGGATGATATGCTGAGCTTATATTTAATTGAGTTCCAAGTGTAGAGAATAAGGTTTGCCAAAACCTAGAAGTCACACGTGCATCTCTATTTGAGATAATTTTCTCTTGAATTCCATGTAACCTAAAAATTTCTTGTATTAATTTCTGAGCTATGATAGGAGCCCCATCAGTTGAATTCCCCAGTATAAAGGGAACTACTTTAGTAAGCTTATCTACTACCACTAGGATAGCATTATGCTTATTCCTTGACATGGGTAATCTTTGCCCAAAGTCCATACTGATGGCCTGAAACTTACTTTTAGGTACATCATGTGGATACAATAGCCCTATAGGATGATGATGCTCAGGCTTCACTCTCTAGCATTCTAAACATCTAGCCATAAATCTTGCGACATCTCCTTTCATCCCTTTCCAAAAGTACAACAACTTCACACCACCCATCATTTTTGTCACACTTGGATGTCCTGAATTTAGGTGCCTCATGAACTTCTCTCCACACCAAGTTCATTAACTCTTCAAAGTTGAGTACATACATTCTTCGATTAAACCTTAACAATCCATTGGGTTCAAAGTAGTATCCCTCGTACCTTGCATCTTGTGGATTGCTCATGAGTGCTTTCCTGATTTGCTCGTAGAACTCATCTCCTTTGAATTTTTGCAACACTTATCCTTTAAAGTTATTTTGAATTGTGACTATTGAGGCAATATGTTGCCTACGAGCAAGGAATCGACAAATTGATTTTATTTCCCTTTAATATATTTGAGATTGAAGTCATAGTCTAATATCAACTCCAACCATCTTCTCTATCATGCATTTAGGTTGCCAGGTTGAGTAAAAAAATATTTCAAACCGTGATGATCTATTTTCAGCTCAAAAGGTTTTCCCAACAAGTAATGCATCCACATTTGCAAAGCATGAACTACTGTTGCAAGCTCCAAATCATGCGGTGCATAATTTTGCTCATATGGCTTCAACTTTCTTGATTCATATGCAATGACTTGACCTTCTTACATCAAAACTCCACCAAGTCCTCCTGACGCATCTGTGATGATAGTGAAATTTCCATCAAGATTTGGTACTTTCAAAATTGGAGTAGTAGTCAATTTCTCTTTGAGTAGATCAAATGTCACCTGATGTTTTTCCATCCACTCAAAATTCTTCCCTTTCCTTTGTAACAAAGTAATAGGGAATGCTATACTTGATAAGTTTGAAACAAACTTTTGATAGTATCCTACCAGACCCATAAAGTTTCTAACATCAGATTCATTCTTAGGTACTGGCCAATCTATCACTACTATCTTGGCTAGATCTATTGAAATTCCATCAACTGAGATCACATGACCAAGGTATTGTACTTTCTTCTGAAAGAATGTACAGTTAGAGAGTTTCCCATTTAATTTTTGTTCTCTTAACCACTGAAGAACTATCTCTAAATTCTTGTAATTTTCCTCTTGATTCTTAGAATAAATGAGTATGTCATCCAAGAAAACCAAGAAAAAATTATCTAGGAAATCTCTAAACACATTGTTCATTAGGTTCATGAATGCCACTGTTGCATTCGTAAGTCTGAATGGTATGACTGTGAACTCATAGTGTCTATATCTCATTTTGAAAGTAGTCTTGAAGATATCCTCATCTTTGATCCTCAGCCGGTGATATCCTGACTGTAGATCAATTTTAAAAAACACAGTTGCTCTTCGCATTTGATCAAAGAGATCATCAATGCGCAGAAAGGGATACTTGTTCTTTATTGTAGCTTTATTAAGCATCCAATAATCTATGCACAAATGCAATGTACCATCCTTCTTCTTTACGAATATCATTGGCACTCCCTAGGGTGAAACACTGGGTCTTATCAATCATTTGGATAACAATTCCTCTAGTTGTTCCTTAAGCTCCATTAACTCAGTTGTTGTCATTCAGTATGGTACCTTTGAAATAGATTTTGATCCTGGTACTATATCGATAGAGAAGTTGAATACCCTTTTAGGCCATAACCTAGGTAAATCCTCTGGAAAAACATTTGTAAATTTTTGCAAGATGGGATATTTCTCCATATCCATCTCTCTAGTTTCCATTACCTCACCTTCCTCTACATCTTCATATATTTGTGATCCATTGAAGAATTTGACATCATGATGATTTAATTCCTCATGCTCTTCAAGTTTTTCCATCTTAATTTCAAAGAGCTTGCACCCTTTCTTCTTTTCCCTATGTAGTTGCACTGCAGAAATTTGATGCAACTTGACTTCCCTAGGTGTTCCTTGGATTTTCAACCAGTTTCCTGGATCATCTAAGCACTCTACAGTTTTGGGATGACAATTCACTTTGGCTCTATGCTTCCAAAGCCAATTCATTCCTAAGATGACATCATAGGATCCTAAAGGTGCTACATACAAGTTTACCTCAGTTGAGAAACAAGGAAGTTCAACCTTAGGTTCAAACACGCATTTTTTCCACCATTGCTCTTGTTAGGTTTGCATATTCTACAACTCATGAATTTTCCATAAATCTAGCTTTCCTAGTTATTTGATTAACTATTCTAGGTGAAACAAATTTTTCAATTGCCCCATTATTAATAAGTCTAGAGATGGGTATACCAATTAGAATACCTAGAGTTTCCATTAGAGTAGCTTGATACTTTGCTTATTGATTGTCCACAGTAGCATGGATCCTTTGCTAGAATGTAGTTTGTTGAGGTGGAAGAGAGTTTCCTTGAAGTTGAGGTCCTAAAGCTTTGATGGGATAGTCTTTGGCATAGTGATTTACACCAGAAACGCAAAATATCGATGCTCGTCCCTTCTTCATTGTAGGCCTTTCAAAACTACTTTCCTTTCCCCTAACATTGTTAAAATTATTCCCTTTGCGATCCTTCCTTGGTTTTCTCCACGAGATCCTCTATCTCCTTGCCTCAGAGAATCATGAAATCCATTGAACTTATTTGGAGTATGATTGCTTTGGTTTCCACCAAATTTCTTATGATTTTCCTTCTCTCAGAAGGTTGGGATGGATTTGAGCTTCTGCTCCTGCTTAATAGCTTTCTCATAAACTAAATCCATAGTGACTGGACCATGCACATCCACCTTGCCACCTATCTGCCTATTCAATCCCATAATAAATTTCTTGATACAAAAATGATCATCTTTCTGGTACATGGGTACGTACCTTAACAGACAAGTAAAATTCTCCCAATACTCATTGACTGACATATCCCCTTGCTTAAGATTTTGGAAATCAGTAAGCTTTTGGTAAAAAAAGAGTTGGGGTAACCACCTTTTATGAAATATCTCCATGAACTCATCCCAAGTTAGTTTCAAAGAACCAAGTCCAAGTTCCATTTTCTTGTTCATCCACTAGTTAGAGGATTCTCTCGCTAACTGATAGGATCCCCAAATAACCCTGTTAACTTTAGAGTAGTTATCTCAAAATATTTTTCTATTTTTATTAGCCACACCTCAACTTCCTCCCTACTGGTACTACCTTCGAATTTGGGTGGGATTATTTTCCTCACGTCCCTAGAAAGTTCAATTACCAACCACTTCTTACTAGTTCCTTTAGACTGGGAGTGTAAATTCTCATTCTCTTGTTCTTGAGTTTGGGTATGGTCATGAGAATTCTCTCCCTCATTTTCATTAATAGGGACTTCTTCATTATTTGGAACTTCTTGTTTCACTCTATCCTTCTCCCTTATTGCTCAATATTTCCCAACCTTGCATTGGTTTCATGAATGATTGCAAAAATTTGATCCAATTTAGCTTCAACACCCTTTGGACCTTGCTCGACCTCTTGGACCCCTCTAGGATATGTCCTTGTTCTCACTATCCTTTGCAAGAAAAGGTCACACCTGAAGGTTCATCTTTATTAGATTCTATTATGTTCACACATCTTATGGAAAGCATTTAAATGAGTATTCACTCACACATAAAATAAATTTCACATAAGCACAAATTTTGATAAATGTATCACTTTTATTTATTCACAAGGATCTTAATATCCTTTCATTTACATATAACGACTATTTAGATAGTTGAGAGGAGAGTATCCTTCAGACTCACTCTTCGATACATAACTCCATGGGGTATACCCCTTAGATTTTTGTTCTCTCAATTGATCTTACCTATCCCACAAGGGGTAATAACCTTCAGATTTATCTTCCGAAACATAGTTACAAGGAACATATCCCTCATATTCATTACTTGAGGAAATTACAATCACTTCCAATAAAGGAAGAACTCAAGGATCCTTAAATGTTAATGTAGGACTGACGCTACATTCTGAGGGAATATCCCTAGAAAGTGACAAGGAGTTAGAATTTTCTAGTGAGATTGGAGGTAAATAGTTGAATTTGGATTCCTCCCTCATCCTTCTCTTTACTTGACTAACTTGATAAAGGTCATGAATGATTTTTTTGGTATCACTTAACTAGACAAAATTTTCATAGTTGGTTATCTCTATCGTATGAACAATGGCCTCTTTTTCCTTCTTTTCCTTCAGGTAGTGCTCATTCCCGATTACTGACTTTCTAGTTAACCTAAGACACACCATCCTGGCACAAGAATTTTCAAGCATTAGTCAATGTTGGATAGAAAGTATGGTGAGCACATAGGTTCCAAAGAAGAATCTGGTCGCTCTAATACCACATGTAACATGCCAATTGTTCAACGAAAGTAAATTCACTAAGTTTAACTTTCAAGTAAATAACTATGTTCAAAATCATAGAAATAATTTTTTGTCTTCTATTTCAAAGAAAAAATGCAGATTTGAATATCACATATACCAAACTTTCCATTTACATTATACTTTGAAAATTACAATCCTTTCAATATATTAAAAATATCAAGATAACATTTCTTGCATTACAAATTCCATAGAAATGGATGAAAGATAACATACATAGCTTCACAATCTTTATAAGCACTAGTAACAAATGGTTCAGGAAACGCCTTGCAAATCTCAGCCACCAACTGATAAGGAGAAGCATCACTCAAGCACTTTTCCACCAATCACGAACTCAAATGTGGTCCCTCGCACATTTGCCACATATGGCAAGATGGCCCTACCCTTCGATTAAGAAATTGGTTGGTAAAACCCCATAACAAATAGCCTTACTGAGCCTAGTGTTGTGCCCTACAATCCAAAACCTAATCATATGGTAGCTACACCTACAAGTATGAGAATCTTGAACTAGAATGTCTATGTACTGGACACAGTGAACCTTGACAGTGTAAACAATGGCTACTTATAGTACTTTGGCCAAAGTTTCATATAAAATTCATCTCTTCACTCACTATCTAGCTTGGTTTGGTTAATGACCATTCATGTACCATGCATAGGTGATTCCCTTCTTAAGGTAATATTTAACCCTAGGAACAACCTATCTTTATAAAATTCCTATATAGTAAATGTAACACATAAGGTACTTTCATTCTAGAACAACCTAGTTCTAAGGTAACCATTGAAATTCTCTATAGATTGACATACATAATAACTTAATTTGAATATAAAAAAAAGCTACATTAGCTTCATCTTTCCCTAGTATATAAACTAGGAATATAGTCACTCCTCATTATGGAGTATGTACAAACACTCATGAAAGTACATAAAAAGAAAAATATAAAATGACTTACTCAATAACATAATCTTTCCTAACTAGAATACAAATGCTCTTTGCACATAATACATCAACATATTTCAACATTCTAAAAACATATAAAATGTAAAAGGGAAGAATAACATGCCTGATAACGCTTAATTCCAAAAGTATAAACTGATTTCCAAGCTTAATCCTCTACAAAACTCCTCAGTAAATCATCCAATCCAAACAACAAAATACTCACAAACTCTCACTAAAATATCCTTTCAAATGACTCTTAACTCTATCAAGAATATCTCAGAATAAAAATAACAGAAAGAAGTTGGATAGTGCGTCCAAATGAAGTGATCTACACCCCTATTTATACAAAATTATGAGACTTCTCAGCTTATTACTAAGCTAAGTTTATTGACACATCTCAACAACAACATTTTGCTTAACTGGCAACAAAATTCTAATCCAATATTCATAAGATATTAACAACAAATTGACTAAATTAGAGACATCAAGAGTTCATTTGAGAAATGCAAGGTGAAAGGAAAATAGGTTGACTTCTATTTTTCTAGCAAAAGCATGAATTTTTCTACCTTTTACTTGGCCTATCTCTACTAGACAATGCTCAATAATTCTAGACTTATAATTCACAAAGAAAATTCATATTTAGCACCACCTCTTTGTTTTATCACGCATTTTGGTGTTGCAGATTCACATACTAAGTCAGCGACTTAAATCCATTAAAATATCACTTTAAAACTTTTGACTGAGTCTTAATACATAGTGCATTATGACAGTAGGTTGGTTGACTCATTACTTATGCCTTTAGCGCTGCTCATAGCACACAATACTTGCAACAATAGCATTTATTCATAGTGTGCTTTATATTTCTTGCACTTTATTCACATTATAAACTGTGCTTGGTTTAAAACCCACGCTTTGTGTTTAAACATTATACTCAACAATATAAATATATATGTGTGTATATCTATCAAATTTCACAATTAATAATGATATATATATATATATTGTTTGATATTTTGAATGCATATGTCTACTTTATCATTTCACAAATAAAGCCATATGTATATATATTTATATACATATATATGTATATACATACACAATATATGTACATATATATATACATACACATTATGATATGATCACTATGTGTGTATATATGTATATATGTATCTATGCATATATTTGTATATACATTTTCTTATACAAACAATAGTTTATATTTAAAAACTCATCAATAAGATATATATATAGGTAGACATATCTACGCATGCTCATGGGCATGAGAATACACAGTGGATAATACGACATGCATATATATATATATATTCATGTCGTATTATCGACTTTGTATTCTCATGCCCATGAGAAATCCATCCATGAGCATGCGTAGGTACATCTACCTATGTATACTCATGTACGTATTAACTCACGTGTATGGGTTCATCGTCAACATGTACATGTATACATATTATGTATATATATATATATCTATATAGCTTATCGATTTGTACAAAGAACATATAAGAAAGAACTCACATATACAAAAGAACTCAACAATATCACAAACAAGAACATTCTCACAAAATCACAATTCAAGCATAATAATCACTAAGGAATGACCTATCGGTCTCCCAAACTATGACTCAATTGGACTCAAGTAAATGTGTGTGTGTGCAAAGCTCAGTTATACTTCATTTAAGGGTTAACCGAGCAATCACTTCTCCTAAGTGATACTTTCCCTCCTTCTAAAGGCTTGATCCTTGTAGCTGCATCCAACTTAGAACATTGAAATGATAGTTAGTTGTTCATAAAATGATCATTTGCATCTATATTCTTTTTGTGTGTGTGTTAAATGTGGCAAGTTAGTATCAACACAAACCTTAATGAAACGATTTATATCAAAGATTTGCAACATGTAAACTACTCTATTTTGCAATTTAAACAAATCTTTTGAGAATGTCTCATTGTCCTCTATTCCTAAGGATTTATTAAACTATTTGGCCCTCAAATTTCTATGTGCACAATGGTTGTTAAAATGACAACTTAGGAAACAAGATTTGATATTTAATATGCAAACTAATGCATTTCCTATATGAAAATATGTGATGAAAATGATAATGGAGAGTGTGATAAATGAACAAGTGGAGGTGGATACTATGGTATTGAACTAGAATGATCTATATACGATTCTACATATGCTCAAATGCAAACTAAAAATGAACTAATCTAAAATGCAACTATGATGCAAGATGAGACATAAAATGCAATTATGAAGCAAGATTTAAATCTAAGATGTAAATGCAAAGAGAAACATGGGGTTAGATGCAACTATAAGACTCCAAAATGCTCCAAATCTCCAATGATATTCCTGCATGATAACACTATTCAAATGTGGATGCAAAATACAATGCCAAAGGGTTGTATTTATAGCCTTTTCGAAGCATCTTGTGAGGTGGAAATGATCAACAGTCCAGATTCAAAAAAGAAGAATGAATGGTGGAGATGGAGAGAATAAAGATGTTGTCCCCTTGACCAAAGAAAACATGCGATTTGGATGGAAGAATCTCTTGACCAATGGGAAACACGCCAAATGGATGGAAGACCCAAGTGTGAGAAGAAAAGGCCATGTGCTTGAAACCTTGTTGACCCAAGTGTGTGAAGAATGAGACATGTGCTTGAGGATAATTCTAATTTAAAAATTAGAATTATTTAATTTCATGTGACCTTGGTGAGGTGGCATGAAAAAAAAGTTGTAGACATGTGCTTTAATTCTTAATATGAGTTTAGTGAAATTTAATTAAATAAAACAAGCTTATGAAGTTTCGTTTATTTAATTAAATTAGAAGAAAATGATTTTAGATTTGGAGAATTAGAAAAGGATGAACTATATAAATAAATTAAAAAATTATTTATACATAGATATAATATTAATTAAATAGCTAGTATTTAATTAATTAAATGTCGTGACCGATTTTAAGTGTATACATTTTTCATTAGAAAAATATCATTTAATCAAATCATTGTTCATAAAATTTAATCATAATCATTAAATCTATTGAATTTCTTTTCTCCACTTTTGAAATAATGCATGTAACGAAAGTGCAAACACACATGTTCCTCAATAAAAAATACAAACACATTCATTTATTCAATATTTCAACCTATCATAGTAATAGTAAATAGGTAAGCACACAACAATGTGTAACAATCTTACTCAAAATCTAGATCATTTTAGGGGGAAGAAGGATGAGCTTGCAAGAGAGGGATAGCAAGGGAAGTACCATCTAACTCTCTTGCAATAAGAGCCAAGGAAGAAGGCCCCTCGAGGTATTCTTCACCAAGCTCCTGTGAGGTGAAGGTCATCAATTTTGTAAAAAATGATAACAAAGTTAGGATATCCTCCAGTGAGTTGAACATGCACTTCTTAGCAGTCTCATGTGTCAACTTGGTGGGAGAAGGATGAGACACTCGAGAGTCACTTCCAACCTCGGGAAGAGGGGCGGTGACTAAATTTGGAGATGTAGGGGTTGCCTCCATCACTAGGATGATGAAAGCCAAAATATGACTAGACTCTAAAGAAGACAAACCTTTCTTACAACCATCACTCGAGGTGCGGTCATCCACCAACTTACACTTCAAATGAGGTTACAAAATCCCCACAAGGAAGCATGTAAGTAGAGGAAGAGAAAGGAGTAGTAGAGGAAACCACCTTTGTGTGAGGTATGTTAACTGGCTATGGAAAATGAGGAATGTTTGGAAGGGACATGTAAAGAGGAGGCTCCATTATGAGAGAAGTGAATACCTACACCCTTTTGGGTGAGGGTCATTAGGATCTACCAAAGGAGCAAAAAGAAGAACAAAAGAAATGGAAATTAAAGGAGAGGAGATAGAGGAAGGTGGAGCAAAAAAAGAGATACAACAACCTTCCCCCTTGGTATTTTGCGGGGTAGTGTGCTCCTTGGCTAAAGAATTTAATCGGTGCTTATGCTTGTGTGCAAGCTGGTTATGTTATCTATGAGCATTAGAGGTTGTAGCCTAAGAAGAGGCTGAAGGCTACTACTCTACTGTGGGAGCATCCTTCATGACTGTTGTCAATGGAAGGGTGGTCTCTTGAGTAGGAGAAGGAGGAGGATGTACAAAAGTAAAAATGGTGGAAGAAAGAGAAGAGATGATCACCTTAGAAATGGGCCTCTTCCTTCTATTCACCACCTGAGGGGTAGGTGGAGGAATAGGTGGAGGTTGTAGAGGTTGAGACATAGGAAATAACCCATGGGAATGCTTCCCCTTTCCATATAGGGTGGGTCGAGGGACCGTGGGTAAAACAAGCATTTGGAAAGCTTGATGCTTCTATTCCTACCACATAGGTGCCTTTCCATTTCTTGTGTGAGGTAAAAAAGAAAGAATTGAGGATGCCACCAAAGGTTGGGAAGAAGAAGCAGATGGTGTAGATGTAGAGGGGGAAGGCTCCAAAGAAAGAGCAATCTTCTCCTTCCCTTTTGATGGGGCAAAAGATGCAACTTATTGTTGAGTGTGCATGGAAGCCTTCATAGGGATTGTACAAGAAGACACAGAAAAACCAAAATTTGGCACTAAGCCCCCAATATTATACCTAACATAATCTCGATACAAGAGATCCCCCATGGAAGGGAGGGGTCCAATCAAGGTGGGACAAAAGTGGTCCAAAGAAAATGACCCACGTGATACTAGTGGTTTATAGCCAGTATTATGAACAGTATGCACTATACCCTCATTGGGGAATTTAAGACATTTATGGACAATAGAGGTGACTACATTCATGGAGGCTAGCCATGGAATTCCTAGCCTAGCCCTGAACAAGTCAGACTTTGGAATCACTACAAATGAAAAATTGACAACCTTAGGCCCTACCAGGACTGAAAAAGAAATGGTGCCCATAGGCACAATGGAATGTCTGTCATGAGTATGGAGATTGGTATATGACTCATTGTACTTCTCCTTATGAATACTATTAATAAATAAGGAATTGATGAAGGCCAAGCCGTCCAAACCACACAAATCACAACAATAGATACCAACACAAAAGATGCGAGATAGAAAAATAACCCACTTTCAATTATTTTCAGATAACGAAATTATAGATTCAAAAATTACATGCTACAACCTCATGGGCTTGATTCATTACAACCAAATCAACTCTAAAAAGAAAATATATTATTCAGAGCCCAAAATCTGCACTATTGGAGCCACCTTCTACAACCCCCACTCAACCCTTTTTATTTTACCCAATAACTGCCCTAGAATGTTCTAGAAAGTTCAAATTTCCCTTTTGTTTTGGTGCCAAAAGTCCCACCATTTGATTTCTGGCCTATGAAGAAATTTTAATGAAATTCACTTTTTAGAGGGGTAGCTTTGCGGGGCCATAACTTTTGATCCGGGTGTGATTTTCTATTATTTCATATCATTGGAAAGCTTTCAAAGAGATCTACAACATGCGAATTGACCATAGGTCTGTTTGACAACCTTTTGACCTATTTCGAGGCCTCTAAAGTATTTATATTTGAAATTGAAGCCGCATTGGAGAAATTTCTTAGGATAGAAATCTTAATATCTCCCAAACTGTGCAGAGTATTGAGGTGATTCTTTCACTATCAATTTTTTTTCAATTTTGTTACTTGGGCTAAATTTTCACGTCCATACGAGCTCGTTTAAGCCAACTTACTAAAAATAGTAAGTGCACATTTTTTGCTATTTTTGACGCTTGACTATCTTACACCCCTTAAGTGCCATCATGGGACTCAAAAAACTAGAGAAAATAAAGAAAACAATTTTTTTTTGGGTGATGCAAGATTGCCCTACACTACTGGATTCTCCTGCATCGGACAACCAGGGTAATTTGAAAAGTGACCCTATCACTTCTTAGGAGTTAGAGGGAAACCAAGATGGTTAACCTCAACCTCAGACAACCATGATAAATCTTCAATAGGTCTTCCTCTCCATTTCGCCAAGTACTCTGCACATTTCCTATTTCTTGTGCTTCTACCCACATGACTATCCAAGGTTTCTTATATCTCTTCCTTCTCTGAAGCAGGTGCTAGAATTTTCCACTGTTCTTTTATTGACATATCGCTTTCATGATACTTTTTCAAATCAACAATGTTGAACATAGGAGAAATGTTTATTCCACTAGGCAACTCTACCTCATAAGCATTTCTTGAATCATGCTTCTTCAGGATCTTGCATGGTCCAAACTTCTTTATCTTTAAATTTTTGTATGTACCAACTAGAAACCTTTCCTTTTGCAAATGAACCATGAATTCATCTCCTACTTGGAACTCCTTATACCTCCTTTTCTGATCTGCCCAAGCCTTATATTGTGAGTTCATCTTATTGATATGTTTCTTCACCTCTTCGTGCAAATTCTTTGGGTGCTCAGCAAAATTTTCAGCCTTAGCACTACTCTTCTCCCCCTTATCCATCTTTCTCAGTTCAGGAGTAGTTCTTGGACTACTCCCATACACAATCTGGAATAGTGATTTACCAGTGCTCTTGTTGACATAATTATTATAAGCAAATTCTTCTTGTGGTATAATCAAATCCCATCCCTTAGGCTTATCTCCTACTAAGCATCTTAGCAGGTTATCCAAACTCCTATTCACAACCTCTATTTTTCCATTAGTCTATGGATGGTGTGCATAATTGAACTTCAAATTTGTCTTCAACTTCATCCATAATGTCTTCTAGAAATAGCCAACAAATTTGGTATCTCTGTCTAAAACTATAATCTTTGGTAGACTGTGTACTATCACCACCTCTCTGAAAAACAACTCTGCAACATGAAAAAAATCACTGGTCTTATGACAAAATGAAATGTGCCATCTTTGAAAATCTATCCACCACCACAAATAAGGAATCATACCCTCTCTGTGTCCTTGGCAAGCCAAGAACAAAATTCATGCTAATATCCTCCCATGGCCTCTCAGGTATAGGTAATGGCTGATACAGTCCAATATTCTGACTTGTTCCTTTCACCATCTAACATACTCTGCAACTTTGTACAAAATTCTTCACATCCTGTTGTAATTGTGGCCAATAATAATTCTCACTGACAAGAGCAATGGTCTTATCTCGACCAAAATGTCCAGCCAATCCCTCACTATGCTTCTCCTTGATTAGATTCTCTCTCATAGAACTCCTTGGAATGCACAATTGGCTTCCTCTAAACAACATCCCATCTTGGATTAAGAAATCCAACCATCTCATCCTATCTAATGTAACAAGTTCCAAACAAGTCTTCCAAGCTTTTGCAAAGTCTGGATCTTCAGGATACAAACTCTTGAGTTCATTGAACCCAACAACCTCTATATTCATTTCTATCAACAAATTTTTCCTTCTACTCAAGGCATCTGCAACTCTGTTTGACCTTCCACTCCTGTGCTTCAAAACAAAGGTATAACTCTGCATAAACTCAATCCACTTTAAGTGCCTTTGATTTAACTTTCCTTGATTATGGAGATATTGCAAAGCCTGGTGATTAGTATATAAAACATATTCTTTTGGCAACAAATAGTGTATCCATTTCTTTAAATCCTGAATTATAGTATAAAACTCCTGACCATAGACAGAGTATTTCTTCATAGCATCATTCAACTTCTGACTAAAATAGGCAACAGACTTACCTTTTTGACTTAACACTAATACATTTGACTGCAAAATACGACAAAACTGTCCGAAAAAATATGTAAAATTCGATGTTCGTCGGGTGCTTGTAAAATTTGATGTGTAATTTCCAATTGTTTCGAAAGTTTATCCCCGACGTCCGTCGAAATATCGACGAACCTGAATTATTCATCGAAATGTCGACTATTATTTTCGTCGAATGTTCGACAAACATGAAAAATTAAAAAAAATCAAATTGTGGCCAACATAAAGAAAAGTGAGTTCACGCCTAATTTATTGCGACGG